>PVJO010003663.1:24721-112968 GCA_004026905.1 Hystrix cristata | reverse complement strand
ACCTTCTTCAATCATCACATATGCAAAACCTTGGTACAGAGCAGGTGTGTTGAACAAACCATCTAATAAATACCCTACTAATCTTTGACAGTCTCAGGAAGAGCAGAGTTTCAGTAATATAATCGCTAAGTAACTATATTCTGTACAGTGAATAAAAACATATATGCTGTTGTTTTTTCCCAAAAACTTGTTTTTTTTTGTTTTTTTTGGCAGTACTAGGGATCAAATCCGGATATTTACTGCCAAGATTCATCTCCAGCTCTTTTTATTTTTTATTTTGAGACAGGGTCTTACCAAGTTGGTCAGGGATGATTTGAACTTGCTATCCTAATGCCTCAGCCTTCTTTGGTGCTGGGATTACAGGCATGCATCCCTGTACCCAGATAAAAACTCACTAATTTTGTAGTCATCTGACTGGAGAAGTTAATAAAAAGTTAGGTTTTTTCAATCTTGACAATCCAAGGATGAAACAATATAATCAATCAAGAAATATTAGATATTTCATTCAACATTCCTGACCATTACAAGAAAAAGATACAGCTTAAAATATGACTTTTACCTCTTATGGAAGAGTAAATTAGTTACAGAGTCAAGACAAGAAACCACTAATGAATACTTAAGATATTAAGTATTAAACATATGGTATGAACATTTGCTGCTTTTCAAAGGTATCACATAAACCTATACATTACTTTTTGTCACCTTTCACTTGCAAATTTTAGGATTTCTACTATTTTGTTTTGGCACTACTGTGTATAATAACTCAACAAACAAACCAAAAGAAAAAAAGAGGTAGCTCTATTTATTGCTAGTTTCTTTTATTAAGTACTACAAGCATCAGTGATTTAAGAAATAGAAGAGGCACACAGCAACAAAATCAGCTCATTTGGAAATTTAGTTTCTTCAAAGCTGTCTCAATTCTGAAGTAGATTGCAATAGGCAAAGAGAAAATAAAATTAATAAAAGGTTGAAAGAATAGAAATTCCTATATTTGAAATCCCTAAATAAGACTTCAGATAATCAAATGCTACAGTCATTCCATTTATAAAGAGAAAATTTCAAAAATGTCTGACATCAATGATCAATGATTCTGGATGCTTGCACAAATTACAGAAACCAAGAAAAAAAATGTAGAACCAATTCACAAATTTCTTTAAAAGGGGAAATCCTTCCTCTCCTTATATTATCACTTCAACCTATAGAACAGGTTCTTCCCATATCAATTCCCTCCCTGTTCCAATCTGCAAAAATCTGCCTCTTCATCCCCCGTACAGATGAAGCCATCATAGTTGATATAGTGGCACTACACTAGGTTAGACTCAAAAGTAAGACAGACTGGGGTGGGGGATTTAGCTCATGTGGTACAGCACTTGCCTAGCAAGCGTAAGGCCTTGAATTTGATTCCCAGCACCCCCCCCCAAAAGTAAGACAGACAATCTTGAACCTGCTTGCATCCATAAACAGAAGAAACATACAATTATCCAGATCTCCTGTCCAGCTTCTCACTCTGTGACTGGATGGGAGTTAGCTGGCCCCAATCTGCCAGAAGGGCATTCAAAGAGAGACAAAGTGGGAGTTGCACTTAGTACTCAGATTATACACATGTATTTCCATGTGGTTTTATCCTCAATAAAATTCCTATACTCCAAAAGTATGGAAAGACTGTTGGTTTTAGATATACAAATATAAATCACATAAATTTCTTCTCTCCCTAAAAGGGCCTTTTCAAATTTAAAAAAAGATAAAATTGTTCATTAATTATAGTATCTCAGAGTTCAGTCGAAGAGAGATCAAATTCAATCTCTATATTACACATGAACAAACAGAAACAGAAAAAAGCTACAATACATATTATAATTAACATGTTAATTTTAATTCCATAATAGAGTGAAAGAGTACACATTTTTGACACACTTTGATCTTCTTATAAAGTTATTATGTCTAGCATATGTGAAACCAATTTCATGGAACATTATGTCAAGGAACTATTTTACATGTTTTAAGAAAATTTTACAGAAGCAGGTATCATTGAAGATTGAAGAAGCCAAGAAAGACCTTATTTATAAGACAAACCCTTAAAGGACTAAGTGGCTGAGAAGTAGAACTAAGACAAATGCATTCCAAGCAAGGGTAATAACATGAAAAAAGTCATCAAAGCACAAAGAGACAGGTGTGAAACAGTATAGTACAAAGAAGGATTGGTCTAGAACATAACTTTTGCATATTTTCAAAAGTTCTTGGGAAGACATTAACATTCTAAGTAAAAACAACTTTTTTTTAAAAAATGTATTTATATGCCCAGTTTTTCTTCTCTTGTAATATCTAAAAATTATTATACCTCTGTCTGTTTGGCTCCAGATTCTGTATTTCTCTTCATCAGGCTAACAGGTACAAGCCAGGAAAATTACAAGAAAGCCTAGGAATTTTTACATTCAAAGGAAAACGAATTCTAATAAAAGAAAAAGAATAGATCCCAAAAGTCCAACGAGGGGGAAAGGAGTTAAGAAACAAGTCATCTTATTTTAGAAAAGATACATTTTGTTTGAAAATAAATCGGACAATATTTTGAAGAATAACAGCAATTATGGAGAATAAAAGGGCAAAGCTGGAGAAAAAAGCATTTAAAATGTTTTGCTAGGTACTAAGAACAGATGCTTGCTGAGGATTGAAATCTCCAGCCTTGTGCAAGCTAAGCACATTCTCTACCACAGAGCTATATCCCCTGCCTCTAAGAACAGATTTTTAATAGTAAATTAACTGGTGGACACGCAATAGTTACATGATAAAAAGAAAGATAATGGTCCTATTGTATAAGATAAGGAGCAGAGTATTGAAACAGATATGAACAACCCACTTTTGATTTTGCTTTATTTTGTTTTTCTGAGATGGGGTTTCACTACATTTGCCAGGCTGGTCTCAAACTTGTGGGCTCAAGTGATCCTCCTGCCTCACCTTCCAAAATAGGACAACAGGTATGTACCACCACACCTGGCAAAAACCAAGATTCTGTTTCCTATTTTGGCTCACAGAGACTTCTAGAAAATATGCATAAGGCTTCCACATTAACAATATGTTCTCCCCTGTTTTGGGATATATGATGGGATTTTAAATTTAAAAAAAAAACCTTCTCTGTATCTAATTTCTTGATATCTTTTAAGTGAAACAGTGAACAAAATTAAATCTAAGTTTAAAATATAAATGGCACTCCTGATGATCACTAAATACTATACTTACGATGGTCGATCCTCAAGAATCAGGGCAGTGGTAGAAAGTGGCTCAAATTCAAAATTTTTACGTCTTGAAGACTGAGTGGATGGTTTACAGGTCTTCCCTGTTCGTGCTTCATATTCCTAGAGTACATAAGAATATACAGTTTATGTAGAGACTTTTCCAATTTTCAGTGCCTATTATTAAACCTGTAATGATATTATGGTATAATAAGGAATACATAGAAGTCATACAGTAATTTGATAAAAATATTGGGAAGACGAAAACTAAAATCATTTTCCTGGAGCACCTAAATTACAGATTTATATGACATGTTAAGTATGTTAGAAAAGAAAATACAAAAATGCAGTAGATTTATTAGGAAAGGTTTTAAGGACATCTTTTTCTGTCGTCTATGGTATCAGCTATACAAGCTTGGTTTTAACAAGCTATAAGCAGATAACTCTACTTTTTAAGTTTTTGGCCAGATTAGTGATGTAAATATTGAGACAGGACAGAGACAATCCCCTCATAATTTTTTTTTTTTTTTTTTTTTTTTGGTGCTGGGGATCAAACTCAGGGCCTTGTGCTTGCAAGGCAAGCACTCTAATCACTGAGCTAAATCCCCAGCACCCCCCATAATGTTTTGAAGATCTCTCTCAAGGGTTACACTGAACCTCTAATCAAAATAGTGCTTTGGATTTCAATCTATTATAAATCTAACTACAACAATTACACCTACTTACTCTAAATTTAAACACTTTACTAATACATATTATCAAAAAATATGGCCAAAAACTTTCCTCAAATTAAGGAAATGTTTTTAATATTCTCTAAATTCATCTAACCTGATAATCCTATTAGCAAAAATGAAGATCGTGACATAATATGTTCTTGGTAGCCACATTTAAATGCCTCCATTTGAGCATTCTTTCATAAATGTTTATAACTTTCTTTCCAGAAATTTGCCAAAGATCACTAACAAGTTTACTGTATTGTAATTCCTAGAATTCACATTCTCCCCTTTCTAAAAAACCAAGTTGACATCTGATCATCTCCAGGTGCCAATTACATTTTCATGAAATTCTCAAGAATTATTCAATAATTTCATGAGTCATGCAAGTCCACGGGCAGTTAGAACAGACATTAATATATATTTAGAGAATTCAATGCATTTAAAGTGGTTATATGTTTCACTTACTAGCTACTTAGCTATCATTGCCTATAATTTTTTATTCTAATATTACATGTTTTCCAGCACAGTTGCAAAATGTGAACTGATGGTTCCATCCCACTTAAGAATCTGATGATACTGAAACTTAACCTTATTTGAGATGTTATTTTTAAAAATGACTTATATTGTCTTTAAGGATTCTCTATAAACTTTAGCTTACTTTGTGGCTCTAGCCACTGTTTATAAAGGTTTATATTTTGTTTTATAATTATCTTTAGTTCTATATTTTCCCTTCCATCTACTAAATTCACACTGTTAATCTGAGAGTTCCCTTGCATAATCGTATTGACTATTTACTGACTTCCCTCCTCTCTCCCTTCCGGGGTTTTGAACCCAAGAAGCACTGAGCCACATTCTCGGCCCTTTTTATTTTTTTGATTTTGAGACAGGGTCTCAAATTGCCCAGGGCTGGCCTCAAATTTTCAACCTTCCTGCCTCAGCCTCATAAAGTAGCTGGGATTACAGGCATGTGTCACCACAGGCAGTGAGACTTCTTTCTCAAAATACTTGGGATTGTATGTGCTTGTGCTTATGAACTTCCATTCCAAAGAACCAAAAGCCTTTCAGAGTCAAAGGCCATAGGGTCATTCACTTCCTTTTGTCTTTACAGTTTTCTCTTCTAACACCTGGGATATATGTAAATATATATTTTATTGTTTATTATAAGTTCTAGTGTAACAAATTCCTTTTCTCCTAATGTTTTTCATATTAAAAAATTGATACTAAAGATGTAAGACGTTTGTTATAATTTAAATGGTACTTTATTTTCCTACACTGTGACTTGCTGTCATTGCCAAACAGAGTTCAAAGTATACTATCTAATGAAGCATTTTCCATGCAAATAAATGACAAGTGCATACACAGCAAAATCAAATTTCTAAACCGACACATTAATAATAACAAGTAACACTGGCACCTGCTATACATCATGCACTACTTTAAACACTTAACACTTTTTTTGCAGTACTGGGGAATCAAACTCAGGGCCTTCGTACTGATACATCCCCAGCTCTTTTGTCTTTTTTTCTTTAAGACAGGATCTCACTAAATTGCCCAGGCTAGACTTAAACTTGCAATTCTCCTGCCTCAGCCTCCCAGTGGGCTGGATTACAGGCATGTGCCACCACGCCCAGTAACACTTACCGCATTTACTCTTTAACCCTATCAGACCCTCACAGTGGTGGAAACTGAGGCATAAAGCTGTATCCTCACTTGCCAAAGGCCATAAATAGTAGGCAGTCTAGTTCCGGAGCATGGATTTTAGAGATCTATTAAGATAGACTGCTATATTAACAATGAAATAGCTATTATGACAATTTAAACAAATGAGATTGGTAAAATTAATTCACTGAAAGACTCATGGGGAAATGGAGTGTAGCTCAGGGGTACGCACTTGCCTAGCACATGCAAGGTCCTGAATTTGTTCCCCAAAAAAGAAAAAAAAAAAAAAACTCAGTGACAATACCTGAGTCAAACTGATCCATCTAAATATTACAAAAAGATCACTGAACAGTATGTATTTCCTATATTATGTAATACGAAGTACATAGATAGCACCAATTCCTGAAATACCCCCAAATCAAACAAGTACCACAAATCCTGTAGAATTGTGCTAACAAAGCAGTCAACAAAAGTGATAATCAAATTAAGTCATGTATTTTTAAATAACACAAAGAAAAATTGGAGGACTCTAAATGTTCTATTAAAATGTTCTTTTCTGAAAGGCCAGACTAGAAATGAAGGACTTTTTAATATTTATTCAGTATTGTTTCACTTTTGTCCAAACAAAAAATATAGTACTTTGAAAGAAAAATCACTCATAGCCATGGTAGATAATTGACAAAGATCTTACTGAACAGGTGGATCAGAACTGAGGCAAAAACTATGGATGTTACTTAAATAGGTAGAAAGGATTAAAAGAAGTAAGTGGCAGGGGGTGTAAGCACAAGCAAAGATCAAGAAAACAGGCTTGCTGAAGTACAGGAAAAATGATGGGAAATAAGGCTGGAAAGGTATAGGCTAAATTGCAGGGCTAAAACATTTAGACTTCATCGTGAACAAAACAGAGAACTCACTGAAAGTCTGGATAAAACCAAGCTTTGATGAAAGTAGTCTTTCACTAAAAGTTAACTGCATAGACCAGGCATGGTGGCACACACCTGTAATCTCAATACTCCGCGAGGCTGAGGCAGCAGGGTCACAAGGTGAAGCCCAGCCTGGGCAATTTAGTGGGACCTTGTCTCAAAACACAAAATAAGAAAGGGCCAAGGATGTAGCTCAGAGAAAAGGCCCTGGGTTCAATCTCCAGTACCACAAACAAACTAAAAACTAAACAAATGCATATTTAATATCAAGCGCAATTCAAAATGAAGCAGCCAGAATACCATTATGTATCTACCTGAGAAATGAGCTTTGTATAGAACTGTCATTCAAACATTTTCACATGACAGAATTTGTGTTCTAGCATTTCCCAATAGTGATTCTTATAATAAACTGCTGAAAAAGAGGGTAATATGAGATTTAAAACATCATATTGTCACCTAAAAAACAGTACAAATTTCTATATCCTGAGTAACTAAAAAATAGTAGAAATCTAAAAAATAGTATAAATTTCTATATCCTGAGTAACTCAAATATTTGTTGAATAAATTAAAGATGCCTTTTATTGTGATTAGAATTGCAAATTATCTTAGAAATAGTAAAATATTAAATACCAATAATTTCAATTTTAATTACAGTGTGATATCCTATGTACTAAGATGTTTTTTATTAAATATCACAGAAAATACAACTCAAACAGGTTTAGATGAACTTATGAGATCTTAGGACAATATTCCATACATTTAGCAAATTTGGAATCCATTTCAAGAGGTTCACAGCATCACAGACTCAATTTCTCTACTGCTTTCTCAGCTCTGCCCTCCTCCATGTGATTTGAATATGTAACTAGAAAACTAAGTATTTGATGTTAATCTACATTTCTAAAAGTTACATACAAAAACCAGGAAAAATATTTTGCAGAGACACATGGTAGACTCCTGCTTGGTAAACTGAGTAACTCACACAAACTTTCATGCTGAACACAATCCCTGCAACTTCAGAAAAGGGGGACACAAATGAGGTAGGCCTCATGATCACACAATTATGGTTGGCAACAGTTCTGAACCTCAGTGTAGGACAGGAACTGGGGACCCAAAGAAAGCCTTGCTGTTAGTTTGGAAAGGGGAGTGGAGCTAGAATTTTTGTGACAGAATAGCAGAAAAGAAAGTACTGTTGAGAAGGAACTTCAGAAACTGGCACACCCCAATCCTCTTGAGCTTTTTTGGCTAAATACCAGTCTACATGGTGTACAAAGTGAAGCACTTGAAAGTTTGGAGAAGGACTTCTGGGGAGATCTAAGCTGAATGGCCATGCGGTGCTTCCTGCCTCCTCCCATGTAGAAATGTTTGCCAACTGCTTTCTCATTTGGACCTAGACTCCAATTAGGGAACAATCTTGTAGCTAATACACCTAGGAAGAGAAATTCTGAAGCAGGAAAAAGAAAGCATCTCAATTTGGGACACTTATCTGCAGCTGGAAATGGGGAATGGACTATCAGATCAAACATCTAACCCCGACAACCTCCCTTCATTTCATTTCTGCACATTGTCATTCTGGGTTTGGACTATGCTGGAAAGACAACAATCTTAGAAAGGCTGCAAGTCAATGAATTTTTAAATATCATACCTACCAAAGGCTTTAACACTGAGAAAATTTAGGTAACCTTGGGAATTCTAAAACAGCCACTTTTCACAGCCACTTCTGGGATGCAGGCTGCCAGCAGAAATTAATGCCACTGTTGAAGTCATATACCAGATGTACAGATGGAATTGTTTGTTGTGGGCTCTGTTGATGTTGAAAGGATGGAAGAAATCAAACAAACTTCATAAAATAACTAGAATATCAAAATCAAGGAGTCCTTCAACTTATAGTTGCTAACAAACAAGAACTAAGGAACTCATTCTCGCAGAAACTAAGAAATCATTAGCAATGCGCGAACTGAGCTCATCAGCTCCTTAGCATGGACTAAAGGACAGATGTGAGAAACTGTGCAATATGGTAATTAAATGACAAATGTTGTGGCAACAAAAAAACATGAGTATCAATACTTTTGTATCTGGCTGAATTGGGTTTTCTCTGGTCTGATTTTGACACAGAAGAGTAACTATAATCTGGTTTACCCTGTCTGCCTTACTGGATGCTATTAAAACTTTGTTTAGGTTCTCTTGAAGGACCAAAAATAATTTTCTTGATTTTCTTACATAGTAAGTATGGGTATGTAAACTAATCCTAAATGCATATCGTTAGATACATATATGGATTTCTAAAGAAAATAATTGGTGAATAGAATCAAAAGGACGTAATTACATGGTATCTAACAAGAGGCCCAACGCTGTCACTTTGCAGAAGATAAGCAAACACAGTGCTTCTTAAAATGGTCTTTCTACTCCACAAATCTTTTGGTACTATGATTTTGGGAAGCCAAGCAAAGATATTATCAAGTTGGCCAGAAAACAGTTGAAACAGCTGTGAAAATTTATCTTGAAGTTAAGGAAATAAATGTTTGAAGACTACATGGATTCCAAGTTCAAGCCTAGCATGGGCAACATACCAAGACCCTGTCTCAAAAAAAAAAAAGAATAACTTCTCTCTCTCTCCCTCCTCCTCTCTCTAAAACATATATATATATATATATATATATATATATATATATATATATATATATATATATATTTGTTTATTTAGAAGGACTATGTACAGTATGAAGGTCCTGGATTCAATCACAAAACAAAAGAAAATAACAACAAAACAAAACAAGTATTCACAAAAACAAACAAAACAAAAAACCTATCTGCCTGGTGTTTTGTGCTTATTATCTCTTGGGGGAAACTTTTTTAAGAAATTGCACCAAAGCTTCGTATGTTAGGATAAAATGCTGATAAACGGAAATATTAAAGTATGTACACACACAGACACACACACACACACAAACAGAGTTATACTGATCACATTGGGACAAGGAGGAAGTGTTTTGTTTGTTTTTTAAATTTTGGCCAAATGATTTTTGACATTTTCTGGAATCAAATAACTTAATGCTATCTTTTAAGTCTAGACAATTTAATTAAGTTGGTTTAACTTTAATTAAAATAAGGTACTTGGGATATAGTCAAGTACATGGATTAGCTTTTCTGACAAAAGCATGTTTTAGTGTCTCTTTTTAGAAACAACTATGCATCTTTGTACACAGGTTTAAAACAACTTTTTTGGAATTGTGGACTATTACAGAATTTTTTAGACTCCCTTTCACTTGAATTACTTAAAATGATTTACTTGACTCTTAGATAGTAAGTGTGGGCATGTGGACTAATCCTAAATGCTATCTTTGGATACACATATGGATTTCTAAAGAAAACAATTGGTGAATATGTTGGGGTAGAGGTCTGCAGGCAAGGAAGGAATAGAATAAGGGTGTCATTTGATTTTCTGGCTAATCCTAACTAGAAGCTAAAACAACTACAGAAATTCCCTCGGGAACAGTCTCAAGAAACAAGAGTAGAGAGAGGGGAAAAACCAGACAGCACAGATGGCACTGGGACTTATCAGTGAGGGCATACAGAAGGCCAAGTGCCTGAAGCCAAGAAGCCGAGATAGCCACCCCAACCCCTCCCACCACCACCACCTGCAACTGATTGCAAAGGAGATAGGGGATGCCTAATTTTACACACCTATCCCTTTACTAACTCTAAGCTAACCATGGATAAGGCTCCTCCTAACCAACCCGCTGCTCATCCTGGAGATAAAGCCCTGTCAAGACAAATAAACCAGGCAAAAAGAAGTCAAACAAAGCCCACCGAAAGAAATGCACACATGGGCAAGGGGGCCTGGCTTAAACAAAAGACAGCCCAGGGAGCCAAATGGGTTATGGCAAGGTCCAGGCAGGCCCCTGGCACCCAATAAAAGAAGCCAGGAGCAAAGTCTCACTGGTATACATCTTTCTGGAGCCCACCCCTCCTCCAGGGCAGCTTCTTATCTTCTGCTTTTTCCTCCTTACAAATAAAGTATCTTCCTTTCTTTAACTCTGTCCCTTCAATTTGTTACTCATGGTGAGTTTACCATCCTGGTGGGCTGCTCATCCTGCAGGGCAGTGGTATTCACCCCCAGAGGCGACACATACAGTCAAGAGGATGTAATTACACTATATGATGTCTACAATACTCTAGGTTAGAAGATGTTTCTTCTATTAGTATTTACTGGCTGAAAACAGCTGTAGTTTTTCATATATTTTAGTGTTCAGGGAGAAGCAAAAGCTTTATAAACAACAACTGGTGTACCATGAAATGAAAATGTAAGATATCTGTGTATTCTGAGCTTTAAGTTTTCTATTGACTAACTGACCAGTGTTATTAGGTCCAGTCCTGATTATAGGAAGAAATACTACAGTATTGCAGATAAAAATTACAATTATAAAGCTAGGTGTGGTGGCACATGCCTGTAATCCCAGCCTTAAGCCTGTAATCCCAGCCTTCAGGAGGCTGAAGCAGGAGGATTGCCATGAGTTCGAGGCCAGCCTGGGCTACATAGTGAGTTCAAGTCCACCCTAAACTACATAGCAAAACTGTCCCAAAAAAACAAAACAAACACACTCAAAGAATTTCCAGTTATACAAAATAAAGGAGAAAGTAGTAAATCTATTTTATGAAAGTTCACTGGTGCAGTTTCCATTACAATAAAAATAAACCACAAACTCTAAATTAAAAGGAGGGAAGACCCTTGTTTAATTCTTATCTCTAGGTTTCCTACATGTAAAGCCCATAGCTAATTTGTTCCAAAATCACCAAAAGTACTGTACTTTGCTAGCAAGGTTTGTTTTAGTTTTGAGTTCTGCCAGTGGCACAAATGAATTTTTGGAAACTTGATTCTTCTTATACACAAAATGAAGTACCTTCCTATGAAGCATTCATGTTAAGTGTTCCAGCACAAGGAATGGTCACTTAGAATGTTCATATTTTAGAAATGTAGATAACAGCTACCAATGAACTCCTTGAGGAATGGGTGCAGAACGCTGGGGAAAAGAACAATTATTGGGGAGTTGTAAGAAAAACAGTTCCCAGAGGTCACTCAGAGCTAAGAATATTTCACATTCTCACCAACCAGAATGGAAAGTCATCACTAAATATATATGACATTAAGGAGAGCCCCTCCAGAAGGTCTCCTTGTTGGGATATCAGACATGAATTTTAGACTGCTGAGTGCTGAATATTTGACTTTATTCTGTCCGGAAGTTAAGTTCAATGTGTCTCAACCTGAATCTCTTATGGCTTACAATTAGCCTTTTTTTTTTCAGCGCCAAGGGTCAAACACAGGGCCTTGCATATAATAGGTAAGTGCTCTACCACTAACTGAAACCCTTGGCCCTGAACTTTATTTTCAAGTTTAGAAGACTTTTCTCTTTAGAGCTAATTTATCCCATACCTAAGAAATTATTAATGAAACTACTTTCTTCTATACTGATTATAATTAATAACACCCACTAATTACTTACTAGAAACTACAAAAGAATTGTCAATAAATTTGAAGCTAAAGTAGCAGAATCTATCCAAATTGAGCACAGAAAGAAGAAAAATATAAGCACAACATTAGAATATAAAGTACAATTGGAGCTGGAGATTTAGCTCAGTGGCCCTGAGTTTGAACCTTGGTAACACCCACAAAAAAAAAATATATAAAGTATGTGTCACAGGAATCTGGGCTGCAAGAGAGAAAATTATTTGAGGAAATATGGCTGAAACTTTTCCAAATTTGATGATAACTATACCTACAAACCCAAGGAATCCAACAAATTCTAAGCAGAATACAAATAAAACCATACCAAAGGACCCTATAATTAAAGTGTCAAAAACATGTTAAGAAGATTTTTAAAGAAGCCCATGGGAAAAAAGTTACTATGTGAAAAGAACGGAAAGTAAAAATGGCCACAGACCTCTCTGAATTCATGCAAGTCAAAAGACAATAGACAAATCTTTAAATTGCTGAAGAAAGAAAAAATGCAAGGCACAGGGGTAAGGCCTGGACTACCCATAGACTTAGAATACTACACCAAGAGAAAATACCTTTCAAAGTGAACACAAAATAAAAATACTTTCAGACAAGCAAAACCTAAGAGAATTTTGTCAGTAGACATGTAAGATATTTCAGAGGAAATTCTTCAGGCAGAAAGAATACATCACAGGGAAACATGGATTTAGATAAAGAAATAAAAAGGGCCACAAATCATAAATATGGAGAAACATAAAATTTTCTCATTTTTTAGTTTTTAAAGGATATAAGACTATTTAAAACAAAAGGACATGTGAGTATCTAAAACAAAAATATATTAGTAGATGTATTTAGGATTTTACAGCACAAAAATCAGAGGGGAGAAAATGGCAGCACACCACTGTAAGATTCTTAATATTATATTCAAAGTGCCATAACATTATTTGAAGGTAGATAGTGACAAGTTAAAGATAAATATGATAAATCCTAGTGTAGCAACTCTCAACGTGTAATCAGAGAACTTGTATCCAGGAGATGCTTCCATGGGGTCTGCAAAGTCAATAGTATTTGTAATAACTAAGAAAAAATATTTTAAGTTGAGTGAAAATGCAAAAGAAATACTCCTCATTTTATGAAACTAGCCTTACCCTAATACAAATATCACACAAAGACAGAAACTGTAGACCAAAACAGAAAACTGTAGACCAGTCTCTCTCATGAACATAGATGTAAAATTCCTCAACAAAATACTAGCAAACTGAATTCAACAATGCAGCTGGGCATGTAGCTCAATATTTAAGCACTTTTCTACCATATGTAAGGCCCTGGGTTCAAACCCCATTACCACATGCACATAGAGTGAATTCAATAATATATAAAAAGAATTGTATACCACAGCCAAATGGAATTTACCCTGGATGCCCAAAGCTGGTTCAACTTTAAAAAAAAAAATCAACAAGTGTTAACTCATTACATTAACAGTCTAATGAGGAAAATCACCTGATGGTATTGTTTATATCTGGATGTCCCCTCAAAGCCTTATGTGCTCAGAGGCAGGGGCTTGTGGAAGGTGACTGGAATTATGGGGGCAGTACAGCTGACTTGCTGATAGGAGGTGGGTCTTGTGGGAAGAGGTGGGTCACTGTGAGCATGACCTGGAAGAGTGTATCTCCTTTCTTGGCTCCTCCCTTTCTCTCGCTCTGCTTCCTACATGGTGCCAATGAAGTGAGCAACTTTTCTCCACCATGCCATCTTGCCTTGGAGCCAGCTGACTATGGACTGAAATGTGAGCCAAAATAAAACTCTTCTTCTTTAAGTTGCTAGTGTCAGGTATGTATTTTGTTCCAGTGTTGAAGAAAATGACAACAACATATGAACATATCAATATATACAAAAAAAAAAAAAAGCATTTGACAAAATCCAACTCACTCTCCGTAAACTAGGACTAGAAGAGAATTTAATAAAGAACACTTACTAAAAAATTGCAACTCACATTTAATAGTAAGAAACTAAACACTTTCTTAGGAACAAAGCAAAACTATCTCATCACCGCTTTTCAACATCATTCTGAAAGTCCCAGAGAATGCAATAAACAGGAAAAGGAAAGAAGTTACAGATTGAGAAGGAAGAAATAAAACTATCTCTGATAATGATGACATAATCACATATGGAGAAAGTCCAAAAGAACCAACAAAAAAGAAAAAAAAAAGCTAGAATTAATAAGCAACTATAACAAGGTTACAGGATGCAAGGCTAATGCACAAAAGTCAATCATTCTTTTATATACCAGCAATGAAAAAATGGAATTTGAAATTTAAAACATATTACATTTACATTAGCATCAAAAAATGAAACAGATATAAATCGAACAAATATATACAAGATATATATGGGGAAAACTATAAAATTCTGATAAAAGGTATTAAAAAGGAGGAAGGCTGAGGTAGAGTACAGTGGTAGAGCACTTGTCTAACAATCACAGGCCCAGGATTCAATCACCAGTACCACAGAAAGGGGGAAAAAAGATATCAAAAGGAACTACATGGTGGGTAGGGAGTCAGGTGCTGTCCTGCAGAGGGGGCTTTTTGCTAGGCCCTGGGGGGGGCCCTGCTGCCTGGGGGCACCATGCCAATACGTGCCTGAAGGGCTGGTGAGGAGGGGGCATGTCCTCATTTACTTCCTGCTCCGGTCCGGACCAAGATAAAAAAAACCAAAAACAAACAAAAAAGAACTACATAAATGGAGAAATATTCCATGTTTATGGAGAAGAAGATTCCATGCTGTGAAGATAGTAGTTCTTCCCAAATTAATCTATAGATTGACCATAATTTCAAAGTCCAAGTGACAAATTGATTCTAAAATTTGTACAGAACGGCAAATTCCAAACGGCCAACTCAATACTGAAGCCTAAACCAGAGGACTGACACTACCGAAGTTCAAAACTGACCACAAAATTACAATAATCAAGATGGTTTGGTGTCAGTAAAAGAATAAAGAAGTCCATGGAACAGAATATAGAACCCAGAAATACTCTCACATAAGTATAATCAACTGATCTTCGGCAAAAGAGCAAAGAAGCAAAGATAGTCTTTTCAACAAATAGTGCTGGAACAACTGCACATCCATATGCAAAAAAATGAACCTATACACAGAGCTTATATTTATCACAAAAATTAATACAAAATACATCACAGACCTAAATAAAATTCAAAACTAAAACTCCTATAACATGGGGAGAAATATGTATGACCTTGAGCCTAATGACTAGACCAACAAAAACATGATCTATATATAAATGTCATTAATAAGCTAGAGTAACACCAAATGCTGAAGAGGAGATGGGCAAGAGGAACTCTCATTCATTGCCTACAGAAAAGCAAAATGGTGTAGCCACTTTGGAATACAGTTCAACAGTTTCTTGTGAAAATAAATATATTCTTCCCCTATAATTCAGCACTCACACTCCTTGATATTTACTGAAATCAAGTGAAAACATAAACCTGTACCTTATGCTTATAGCGTCTTGATTCATAATTGCCAAAACTTGGAAGCAATCAAGATATTCTTCAGTAGGAGAAAGGATAAACGAATTATGACATATCCATACAATGGAACATTATTCAGTGTTACAAAGAAATGAAGCCAGGTGTGGTGACACATGCCTGTAATCCCAGCACTCTGGGAAGTGGAGGCAGGAGGATCACAAATTCAAACCCAGCCTAGGCAACTTTGTGACTTGATGAGATCCTGTCTCAAAATAAAACAATTTTAAAAAGAGCTGGAGATAACCCGAAGGTTCCAGGTTCAATTCTTGGTAAGGCAAAAAATAATAAGAAGAAGAAGAAAGAAAGAAAAGTAAATAAGCTATCAAGCCATGGGAAGACATGGAAGAAACTTTAATCCATACTACTAAGTGAAAACAGGTCAACCTGAAAAGGCTAAATACTGTATGATTTCAACTATATATTCTGGAAAAAGTAAGACTGTGGAGATGGTAAAAATATCTTGGTTCAAAAGAGAGGGAGGAATGAATTGGCAGAACAACACAGAGGATTTTTTAGGGCAGTGAAACTATGCTGTATGATGCCGCGGCAATAGACACACGTCATTATACACTTGTAAAAACCCGTAGAAAATACACCACCAAATATAATCCCTAATGTAAACTATGGGCTTTGGGCGATAATATGTCGATGTATGTTCATCAGTTATAACAAATGTACCACTGTGGTGCAGGATGGTGACACTGAAAGAGGCTGTGGGTGGAAACTTACGAAATTCTTGGTACTTTCTGCTCAATTTTGTATAACTGCCCTAAAAATAGGTTGACTGAATATATACATTAGCAAATCAAATCTAGCAATACACAAAATTGGTATCTATGACTAAATGTCATTTATCCAAAGAATGCAAAGTTGGCTTAACAATCAAAACCAACTTTTACAACTTAATAAAAATGGCCAATAAAGGGTTGCATGTGAGCTTTGTCTCATCTAATTGGACCAAAACACTTGATAAAATAGTGCTAGTCAAATACCTGAGAGACAAATTACATCTGTGAAGGATGTCATCAGTCTCAAATGTTTTCTACATACGATGTTTCAAATATTGTACCTAGAAAAGTAAACAGGTTCATGAAAAGATAACATTTCCCATTTGGGAAAAAATAGCACAAACAGTATTCAATATAAACCTGCTAGTTACAGGATTTCCAGACACTGGAATTTTCAGATGTAAGAAACAATCATACTTCTATATTTAAGAAGACAGAGGCCAAAGTTAAAGTTTGAATAGGGAATTTTTTAATTGTAAAAAGTGATATTAACAGATTTGAAAAAAACTAACTAAGATTACAAGAATCAAGAAACACAAAATCAGCCTTAAGACTTCAAATATATGGGGCCAAGAGATCTGTAGTCTTAACACATTCCCTAATTGGTTCTAATAACCCACAATGTTTAGGAATAAGAATCATAGATTACTTTAAAAAATCTTAATATTCTCATGTACAAAATTACTACTTTCTAACTTAGCTTCTATAATGCCTCTAGAGGTTTTTATTAATATATGAATTTGAATGGTTAAAATTAAGTATAAAAAGATCTGCCTTTGTTCATAACACAGTACCTTGTTCTAAAGATTAGACGTTGAGGTGCCCGGCAGAGCATCTTGACATGAACAAAATTTCCTTGTGAGTCTGGCCAGCTCTCAAGGATGATTCCCTTTTTAACCTGCCCAGAAGACACAGATGTTTGCTCCACCAGGCACCTGACCAGTTTTGGGGGGCCACAAACTCCCTGCCTCTCGTCACACACATGTTGAGACACTAGCACTTTTGTCTAAACTGCTATTTAAAGAGCTTCACTGGTAGGGAGGGGGACTTTGGTGTCTCATCTGTAGAGAGGATGTACTACCCAGATCCTTCCCAGTCAGAACCCCGAAAGCCATGTAACAGGACTCCCAGGCTCTGGAACTGGAATTCGGGTGTTGAAGCTTTTCTGATCTGGTGATGTAACTTTCTTTCTGTACTTTTTCTTTTTCTTCTGTGTAACTATGTCAATTAACAGTTTATTAAACCTTGCTTTACCACTTCTACTTTGAAGTTAGAGGCTTTTGTTGTTTGTGAATCCGGACATCTGACTTAAGCAGCTATGACTACTGTAGCCTCTTGAAGGCTTCAGAATTTGACGTCTCAGTACCTTATTTAAAATTATTTTGGATAAAACCTAATTTTCTAAACTTATGGTTAATGACCCTTCACCACCTATCCTACATCCCCAAGACACCAGGTGTCGTTATTGCAATCTTAAAAATTCATGTGTTAAAAGGCTTGGTCACCAGCCTCTGGTACACTAGGAGGCAGTGTAATCTTTCTTGAGCTAGGGCCTACTGGAAGCAGTAAGAACATGGGAGGGACGCCCTTGGAGATTTTGGGATTGTAGCCCCTTCTCTTTCTGCTTCCCATTCACCAGGAGGCAAGCAGCTCTGCTCTACCATGTGCTTCCCACTATGATGTTCTGTCACACCACAGGCCCAAAAACAGGCCAAGCTGATCATGAACTGAAACCTCTGAAAAACCTTAGCCAAAATAAACCTTTTCCTCCTTTTGAATTGATTTCAGGTATCTGTCACAGTAATGGAAATCTAACATACCAGCCAACTAACAAAATAGAGCTTGCTGTTTCCTATTTGCTCACTTAATTTCCTCTCCATTGAATAGCCTTCTTCATTTTGTCTGTCTGGTGAATTCTTATTAGTTCACCAGAACACAATTCACATGTTGTCGCTGAGCAGAATAAATCATTCTTCCAACTCTATTCTCCTACTCTGAACACTACTATAGCACTCACTACTCATTATGTATGAATCTCTCCTCTCCTGTAACACTAGAATAACTCATGCTTATTTATATACCAAGAACCTAAACCAGTGATGGCGAACCTATGGCATGTGTGCCAAAGACATCTGTCTGTTATCATTAAAAGCTCTAAAAAGTTCGCCATTAACATTGTCTATTGTCTAAACATTGTCTACTGTATTATACACAGTCAAGATTTGTTAAATAAATTGTGCATTAGGTGAAAGTTAGACAATCTTAAAGAAGAACCTAGAATCAGATTCTACTTCTGGATAGTCTAACATGCTAAGATTAAGAAATCAGCATCTTAAAACTTTTTTTCCTTGCTTGTCAAATTATGTGAAAGTGATTCAACTACTTAACTCAGAGAACAACATGAATATTGATGTAAAACAACTTCATTTCACCAATTCATTTTCAAGTGAAGGATGCCAATACAAAAACTGTGCCTCCCCCAATTCACTTTCTACTGAAAGAATGCCAGTTTGACATAAATAGTGTATATTCAATCTAGGATGCAATTGTATTATATCACACATAACACAATCATTTGAAATCATTCTAACTGCAGCTTGAATGTTAGATGACAACCACATTCCAACTTTACCTGTTAACTAAGAAAAACCAGAAACCCAAATCAACTGGACTACAATATAACTGAATATTATTATTAATAAATACAGTTATTAACAAGGCTCAACAACTGGTTCAGTAGGACACACAAGCAAAAGTTCATACCTACAAGACAACATGTAATAATCCCCAAAAAATAATACTATGAAAAAAATAATAATACTACGAACATTCTTGTTATTTGGGAATTGATCAAGTTAAATGCCAAAATTGAGTGTGACGTGGCTATTATTCTAAAATGTTTCATGTTTCTTTACTGTTAAAAGGAAAAGCACTAAAATTGGCCAGACATTTAATAAAATTTACTATACGAATAAAACATTGAGACTAACCATGATATAAGGTTAAATTTTATTTATATAAAATATACATTTGGTAACACTTTGGACTTAAAGTAAGTTGTATACATGTAATACTGTATAAGTAAAAAATATACATATGCAAAAATAATATCCACTTCCCATATAAAAATGAGTTTTAAAAGGCCTAAAAATAATGGAAAAGTTAAATGAGATATATTAACTTATGTTTTATATTTTATGAGCAGTATAATCACAGCTATTTCTGTCAATAATAATAGAGGAAAAAAGTTTCTAAATCAACTTTTCTTTCCTATTTACTTAGTATGTAATCTTATAACCTGTGGGTTTAAAAAATTCTGGCTCAATAATAGTATTTTACACACATATATGGCAACTTCTTTCTGAATAACTGCTTTAAAATTTATTATCCAATTAAATAATAGCACTGCTTTAATTTACTAAATCTTACTGTTTCGCCACTCAAGAAGTATAGTTTGTTTGCATTTTGTGGTTCTGGGGATTGAATCTGTGCTTGGCAACTGCTCTACCATGGAGCTACATCCTTTTCCCTTTTTATTTTTATAATTTTGAGACAGGGTCTCACTAAGTTCTCCAGCCTGGCCTCAAATTTAGAATCCTCCTGCCTCAGTCTCGTGAGTTGCTGGGATTATAAGCATGTATCACTCTGCCTGGTTTCAAATATAAGTTTATATTCATAATATTTTATAAAATTCAAAAATCCAGGCCATGAAAAAGTGTTTTCAAGTTGGAACAGCAACAAAAAGTTGTAAATACACCATAACAGAAAATTATGCCCAATTTGAAAACAACAATTACAGGGAAGAAGACAACAAAGTTAGGCAATGGGGAGCAGAGGACACCCATACAAAGGAGAAAAATAAGAAAGAGAGGGACAGAAACATGTTCCATCACATGGAAGAATTGATACACATTTTGAGGGAGGAATTAGGTCAGAGGTACAGTGACTTGACTATCCATCATACCTTCTAGACAACAAACAGAACCATGAAAAAAGCAGCAAAATACAGACTTAGTACCTAAACACAGCTGGAAAACTTAAAAATGCATGCCTAGGAGAAATCATCATCTCAAAGTTTCAGAGAAGGGAGTATAGATAATTACAACTAGATTTCACTTCCAATCTTCTCGCAATATATATAATAAGAAGAGAATAGGAGGCCTTAGCTTTCCAAAATGAACATGGCACATTAACACCAAAGCAACTATCAGTTAGAGACAGTTATTCAATCAGTGAATTATTTAGAGACCTATAGGAAGAAAATATTGTAAAGTGTTAATTTACATAGATATAAAAATTTATGCACTTGAATATTTAAGATAAATTGCTAAAAAGTCAAGAATACAGTATTTGTATAAAACTTCAATAGCAAGACTACTCTTTGTCCTCTAGAGGGCAAACTTGGTCTTCAGGAAAAATTCTAGACAAAAGTTGCAGGAGCTAAAATTTAAAATGTCACAATACCAGAGGTTCCCAAATAGGACATTCAAGGTATCTCAGTGATTTTTTTACTTCACTCCTTGAACCAAAAGAAGAAAGTGACCACTCTGTCTAATAAGTAGTTATGTCCAAACAATTTAATTAGAATTAATGTAACACTAAAATAAGCATTAAAAAATACACATAAATTGAAAGAAATGTTTTGTTTCAGTTTTAAATAACCAAAATGAATCATTAATTGGGCATGTATGCATCCTGCACAGTGTACAATTTCTCAAACCTTGAAATCAGATTAGATACCACCACTCACCCTCATTACCTATCCCATACTAATTTTGTATAGTATCTGGTGTTTATCACAGTATCCTCAGAAAAAATAGATTCACAAAGATATGATGCCACAGAAAAATACATCACCCTACTTAACACTTAAGGTTGAATCTGTGTTTGTCTTCAGGTTAATTTTCTATACTATATCCAACAAATATAGAACACCACTGAGTTTGTTTCCAAAATTCTAAATATCGTATCATTTGCCCATGCCTTAGCTGTAGCACAACAGAGTACCTGGGTACCCGGTTTGGGAATCACGGCACTCTAGTTTCATGTCCCAGCAGCTATACAAACTATTCACTATTTTAGTTACTTACAAGTAAAATTACTACAATATCTTTAAAGATTCCAAAATAATTTTCCTGTATTTGTAAAAGCAGTTTTTCTTTTGAACAATGAAAAGAACACTATTAAATCCTTACAGAAAGATTTTTTTTCCAATTTAAAGATAATTACTGCCTTAATGTGTTATTTTCATAGATGTTCTCTGTGTTAAATTTAGTAAACTATGGAAAGGAGAAAAATAGGAAATTAATTTTATATTCCCTTCTAAGCAACTATTTCTCTGAAGTCTAAACACTGCAAATTGATCCAGTCTCATTGCTTTGCAGTCTCACTGCTTTAGTACTGAAGAGCACAAATTCAGGAGTCAAATAAGGTCTGAAAGTCCTAAAAACGCAAGAACATGGATATTAACGTGGGTATTAGAAGAACTGTATTGTAAATTACTACAAACAGATTGTGTGGCAACTTCTCTCACTTACAAAGTCCTTGATTTAAACAGAACAGTGGAAAAGGGACAAGGAAAGGAATTCAATCAGATAATCTCGGTTTTACTTTATAAAATCTGTGCCATTAGCAAATGTTTTCAAGTTCAATTGGAAGTATGTGGTGAGAATGATTAGGTTTTTTTAAAAGCTCTCCAAAGAATAACTGGGAAAGAAAATGAATGTTCTATTACTTTAAAGCAGTGAGGGCAAAAACTTTTATTAGAGCTTTCAATGATAACAAACAGCCCCCTCTGGCACAGGTGCCATAGGTTTACCACCACTGCTTTCAAGAATTTTCAGTACCATAAGCAGAAACTATTGTGGCCTATTTAAAAAAATAAAGACTGCTATAAATAACTATAATCCCAAAAACCTGTATCTAGAAAAATAAAGATCTTCATCTAAAAAATATGGTTATCAAGAAAAGAATGATTAAGAGTTATGACAACTACAGAGTCATATTAGTACTCACCTGCTGAATGATTTTAGAAGTCTTCTGAAGATTCTCTCTGGGAGGAACTTTACCAAATAATTTCCAACCAGGAGCACTGTGAACAACTGATTTGAGTTCCTTTGTCCTTCTTGGAAAAAGGTTTCTGAAACATAGAAAAGTTATATATTATATTATTTATAACCAATGAGCTATTAAATAGTAATTTTTATACCAAATTATTTTATTACAATTCCCTTTGGTAAGTATTGTAACCTAATTCGCTGGAGGCCAATGGTAAAAAATATTCCTAAACTGCTCTTTATATTGCAGGGTGTTGATGAGAAAAGTGTCTACTGTAACCATCATTCACTATGAGCTCCCTGTTTTCCAGATCACAGCAATGAATTATCCCATGTCGGGCTGGGGATTTAGTTCAAGTGGTAAAGCGCTTGCCTAACAAGTGCAAGACCCCAAGTTTGATCCCCAGCACCAAAAAAAAAAAAAAAAAAACAAAAAGACAGTGATCCCATGTCATGTCCTCATTATATGGAAAATGAAATTGTGGTTTGTAAGCATTATGCAGTTTGCTAGAGTAACCAAGCAAGGGGCACAGGTGGAACTTTGTGCCCAACAGTTTCACTATATGATCCAGGTGTGGTGTCAGGTGCCAAGAATCCCAGAATGCAGGGCAGCTAAGGCAAGACGATTTCACAAGTTTATGTCCCACCTGGGCAACTCAGTGAGAACCTGTACCAAATGTGAAGTCCTTCGGTTCAATCCCTAGTATTATCAAAAATAAGAAAAAAGAAAAAGGAAAAACCTCCAGAATCATAAAGTCGAGAGAAAAGAAAAGTATGCTGCACAATGCACAACTTCTCAAAACCTTGAAATCAGATCTCTGTGTAGTCCAGGCTGGCCTTGAACTCACCATGTAGCCCAGGTGGCCTCAAACCAGTGACCAGTCTACCTCAGCCTCCATAGTACTGGGATTACAGGCATGCAACACCACACCTAGCTGTATCTCTTAAACCCATATTCATCTTTCAATATATGCTTTGTGATAAAAGAATTCTTTTCAGCATTTCCCCTTTAAAATAAACAGACTATTTAGCTTTCTCAACAGAGGCCACTGAAGGGATAGTGAAGGAGAAAGGGGCTCTCTTGTTGTTTCCAGCTGTGGCAGGGTCAGTGGTATGGATATGGGAACATTCAATAGAACTCTGCTCAGCCACATATTCAGACTTGTAGTTCCTCAGCAAACTTGCAGTGTAAGTCTGAGAAGGCTTTCCCACGGCCCTCTCAGCATGAGAACAGACCCCACCAAAAGCTTCTTATCAGCACCAGCATTTTAATTCCTTCTCTAAATTCCACACAGCCCACCTGTCCCCTCCCCCTGGATGGTTCTCATCGAGTCATTTTTCCTCTATAAATTCCTATACAACCTGCCTGCACCCAGGTGGTCTCCCATCTATCCAAGATAATAAACACACAAGCAAATCTTTGTTGCCATAGTTCATGTGAAGAATTACTGGATTGGACACCAAAAGCATGACCCATAAAAGAAAAAAATTATGAAACAGGATTATCAAATTTAAAACATTCGCACTTCAAAAGAAATCACTGAGGCAATGTGGCAGAATAGTAAAATCTAGATGTCAGTCCTTCTACCAAAATAAAAACAGACCTAGAAAGAGTAGTTGGAATCAACTACTTTAGAACACTACAACCTGATTAGATACTCTTAAGGCTACAAGAGTGCTTCATAAAAGGAAGGGTTACTGATTGAAAGGAATATGTAAACCAACTGTCTTCCCTCATTCACCAGACCCCACTTCACTGTAGCCCACATCCCTGAAGTGACTGACCAGCGCCTAGTGAGGAGAAAATGGGGTGATGTCCTTCAGAAATTTGGGGTTGTGTATTTTGGTTGGGTCTGGCAGTATCCTAAAGGACTAGCATAGACACCTGCACCAGTTTTGTGCTCCCCACTGCAGTAGCTCTCAGAGGTGGTATCTATCATAACACTAAAGGAGGCAGAACCTTTTGTGTCCCCCTTTTTGGAGCCAGACATTAAAAGAAATCTTTGTTACTACCTCACAGCAAAATAATAAACAGAAATTTGTGGCCACACAAAAGGAATACTTCGGAAAAATATGGCTCGGAAAAATAAACGGATGACTCCAACCCTCAACAAACAAAATCAGCAATCACTATAGTGTGGAAGAAATAATTTACAGATTTACCATATTATAGAACTCAGAATGTCCAGTTCTCAACAAAAAATTACACAACATACTCAGAAACAGGAAAGTACGGCCCATGCACAGTACAAAAAACATCCCTAAGGAAGTCCAGACAACAGTCAAAGAAGTTAAGTCAACTGTCTTTCAAAAATATGCTCTTGGATCTAAAGAAAATCATGGACAAAGAACTAAAGGAGGTTGGCATGGAGGCGCATGCCTGTAATCCTAGCACTTGGGAGGCTGAGGCAGAAGGACTGCCACAAGTTCAAGGGCAGCCCGGGCTACACAGTGAGTTCAAGGGCAGCCCGAACTATATAGCAAGACCCTGTCTCAAAAAAGAAAGAAAAAAACATATACATTATAAAAAGAAACCAAGCAAAAATTTTGCATCAAAAGACAATTTCAGAAGAGTAAAAAGACAATCCATAGAAAAATAAAAAATACACAAATGATCATTAAACACAGAAAAAGAGACTCCACATCATCTGTTAATAAGAAAGTACAAATCAAAACCACAATTAGAGGGCTCAGAATATAGCTTAATAGTAGAGTATCTGCCTAGCATGCATGAGTCCTTGAGTTCAATATCCAGTACTGCCAATTTTTTTTATTTAAAAAATTAAAAAACATAATTAGATACCACTTCACACCCAGTGGGGTAGCTTTTATTGAAAACACACATACACATATATACGGCACAAGTGCACGCGCACACACACACACAAAGTAAGTGTTGGTGATGATGGGGAAAAATTGGAATCTTGGCAGGCATGTAAAATGGTGCAGCAGATGTGGAAAAGTTTAGCACTTCCTTGAAATGTTAAATTCAGAATTATCATATGACCTAGGAATTCCACTCCTAGGTTTTTACTCAAAAGAACTGAAAACAGAGACTCAAACATCTATATGCCATGGTTCACAGCGGTATTATTCACAAATGCCAAACTGTAGAAAAAAGTTACATGTCCATCAACTGATGAATGGGTAAGCAAAATGTAATGTATACATGTTATGCAACGAAATATGTCCCTTCAAAATTCCCAAACTAAAGCTCTAACACCTAGACACTCAGATTGCGACTGTAATTGGAGACAGGTCTTTTAAAGAGGTAATTATGGTTAAATGAGATAATGAGTGGGTCCTGAGCCAACATGGCTAGTGTTACAAGAAGAGAAGAAGTGCCAGGGACATATGCATCAAGGAAAAGTTATGTGGGAGACAGCAATAAAGAAACTACCTACAAGCCTAAGAAAGAGACTCTGGGAGAAACTAAACCCATCAGCAATTTTAGACATCCAGCTTCCAAACCTGAGAGAAAAAGTTTCTTTTTTAAGCCACCCAATCTATGGTATTTTGTTATGGTAGCCCTAGCAAACTACTATAAAATACAACAGAATATTAACCAACCACAAAAAAGAAAAATGTTCTGAACATGCTACAATATGGATGAACCTTGAAAACACTGTTGTAGGTCAAATGATCCAGATACAGAGACTTAGTATTGTTTCTTCTTGTGAGGTATCTAGAGCAGGCCATATACAGAAACAGGAGAAGAAAGTTGTTACCAGAACTAGAGAGAAAGAAGAATGAGGAGTTACTGCATAATTGGTATACAGTTTCTGTGTGAGATGGTGAAAAGTTCAACAAGTAGATAATCACAATAGTGTAATATATACACTGTGAAGATACTTAATGTTATTGAATTGTACAACTGTACATGACTAAAATGGCAAGTGTTACCCTATATTTATTTAACCAAAATTTTATTTATTTACTTATTTATTTTGGAGACAGGGTCTCACTATGCTGCCCTGGTGGGTCCAACTCCTGCGCTCAAATGACCCTCCTGCTTCTCTGAGGAGCTGGGACTATGCCCAGCTACCACAATTTTTTAGACATACAATAAGAACTCTTAAAGACAAGTCAAAGATTGAAAGAAAATATTTACACCATATATTTCTGAGAAAAGGCCTCTACTCCGACAATATAAAAGAACTCTCACAGTTCAACAATAAAAATTGCTTTTTAAAAAAAGCAAAAGATCTGAATAGATATATTAAACCTAATAAGCTACATGAAAAGAGGTACTAATAAACAATGAGTTATACATTTAAAACGGGTGCATTTTATGGTATGTAAATAATATTTTAACAAAACTGCAGACTATAACAGACTATTAGACTAACCATCAAAGATGATGAACAATGCCCAAAGTTGGTCTTTTGTCAAGTTCAGCGAAATAGACAAAACTTCCAATATAATTTATTTTTTAAAAGGTAGAAATAAATAAAATGAGGAATAAAGAGAAGAGAATAAAATAAGATACCACAAAAATCTTTTAAAAATACTATAAATAACTCTTTGTTAATAATTTAGAATACTCTGATATAATGGCAGATTTATTTAAAAAAAAAAAAAGAAAAAAACTTAACTTGCCAACCAAAAGAAATAGAAAATATCCATAGTCCCAAAACATTTTAACTAAAATGATTAAAATCTACCCCCCCAAAAAAAAATCAGGCATAAAATTACTATATGAAATACTCTACAAAATTTCCAAGATATAGATTATGCCAATATTATATAAGCTATTTTAGAAAATAAAAGAGAAAAATTTGCTAGCCCAATTTGTAAGGCCAATATATATGAACTCAACAAAACCAGACAGAAATGGCATATTAACAGTAAAACTGCAGACCAATCTAACTCATGATCATAAAAGTGAAAAATTTAAACAAAGTATAACAAACTAAATAAAATCATGTATAAGGTAGATGAATACATTATTAGTTGGGTTTGCTTCAGAAACGTAAGAGTAGTCAAACATTAGATTTTTAATATTATTCAATGTATTTGCACATTAAATGTTACTCGATATAGTGACAGGAAAGCTATTATATATTCATATAGTTTAATGTATCAGCATATTAAATGTTATTAAATACACAGAAAAACTATATGATTATCTCAAAGCAAGTAGAAAAAAAGAGTAAAATTAAACACTTCATTTATGATAGCAACTGTTAAAAGAGGACCAGAAGAAAATTTCCTTTACTTGATTAAAAAAAAAAAAAACACCTACCAAAAACCTATAGTAAACATTATTCTTGATAAAATACCTGAAACATATTCTTTTGAAATCAGGAACAAGACAAGGATGCCACTGTCCCCATTTCTATTCAACATTCTATTGAAGGTTTTACCTAGTGCAATAAGGCAGCAAAGAAATAAAAGGGAGGACAGGAAAGGCAGAAGCAAAAGTCATTATTCATAGTTATGAAAATCAACAGTAAAAAATCAAGAATCTACTACCAAATTATTAGAAATAAAGAGTTCAACAAGTGGTTGGTTATAAGATTTTTGAAAATGTTTTGATTTTGTATCCTTCAACAAGTGCTGTAAATTTAAAACTTTGAAAGAGATACAATAACAAAAAAATCTACAAGGTACCTGGGAATAAATCTAACCAAATTGTTACAAAATTTTCAGGGGAAAATGAAATGACACAATCCTACTGACAAACATTAGTATTTTCAAAATGGCCATACTCCCAAAAGTGATACATAGATTCAGCACAATCCCAATCAAAACACCAACAGCATTCCTTAAGGAACTGTTAGGAAAGAGAAATAATCTTAAAATTTATATGAAACCAGATGAGACCCAGAATAGCAAAAACAATCCTGGGCAACAAGAACAAAGCAGCAGGCATCATAATACCTGACTTCGAGTTATACTACAAAGCAACAGTGATTAAAAACTGCATGGTATTGACGTAAAAACAGACACGTGTTATCAGTGGAACAGAACAGAGTCTAAAGAAACATTCCCAGACACATGTGGCTATTTGATCTTCAACAAAGGGGCCAAGAATATATGTTGGAAGAAAGACAGCCTATTCAACAAATGGTGCTGGCTATCTATTTGCAGAAAATTGAAGCTGGACCCACATCTCTTACCATGAACTAAACTAAAATCAAAATGGATCAAAGATCTAAACATTAAAACAAAAACAATGAACTTACCAGGAGATATAAAATAGGTAAAACACTTAAAGTCATAGGTGTAGGCAAGGATGTTCTGAACAGAACTTCAACTGCACAAGAAATAACAGCAATAATCAACAAATGGGATTATATCAAACGAAAAAGCTTTTGCACAGCAAAGGAAACAGTATAGCGAAGAGGCAACCCACAGAGCAGAAAAAAATTTTTTGCTGGACAAAGACCTGCTATCTAGGATATATTAAAAACTCAAAAAAAATCAGACCACCTAAAATAAAAGACCCCATCAAACCATAGGCAAGTGAAATGGATAGATATTTCTCAGAAGAAGTAAAAATTACAAACAAGCATCAGAAAAAATATTCACCATCTCTGCCCATTAGAGAAATGCAAATTAAAACAATGTTAAGATTTCATCTTCCACTAGAAAGAATGGCAATCATCAAGAAATCAAATAATAACAAATCCTGGAGAGGCTGCAAGGGAAAGAGGGACTCCTCTACACTGCTGGTGGGAATATAAACTAGTACAACCACTATGGAAATCAGTGTGGAGATTCCTCAAAAAACTAAAACTAGAAATTCCATTTGACCCAACTATTACCCTTCTAGATATTCCAGAAAAAGTTAACACAGTCACGTCAGGGCCATAATTCACTGCTGGGTGGCTTGCACCAGTGGTGGTACCTCCGCGACTATTCCACACATGACTATACCACTTCTACACCCAGTGGTATAAACTGCCTGATGGGATAGTCATGCATGTACCACTGGTGGTTCAAGCCACCCAGCAACCTACATGCCCATCAACAGGGGAATGAATTAAAAAAATGTGGTATCCTTACATAATGGAATATTACTCAGCTAAAAAGAAGGATAAATTCAAGACATTTGCAGGAAAATAGATACACTTGGAAAATACAATGTTAAGTGAAGTCAGTCAGGCACACAAGCTTAAATAGCACATAGTATCTCTTATTTAACTAAGGCAAAGTACAAGAAAAGACCAAAATAAAGGACTGATAGGAAACAAGGACACAGATCTTTTGCAAATGGGAAGGGGTCCAGGAAAATGTGAGCAAAGGGAAGGAGATGGAGAGTAACAACATTTAAGACGTGTCACTTGCATTTACCAAATACCCACAATGAATGTAAACATGTCATGAACATGAACTAAAAATAAAAACAAGAAAAACAATGGGCAAAAGGGAATTAGAGAAGGAGGGAGGTGGGTGAGAAGGGGAAGGTAATTAAAGAATCAAGCTGTGTTATATACATGTATCTATTCCCTAAGATGAATGTAAATTTCAGATACTGCAAACATGTACCAATAAAACAAAAAATAAAGAGAAAGATGTTTGAAGAAAGAAAGATACTATCATAAAAATATCAATTCTTGGGCTGGGGATTTAGCTCAGTGGTTAAAGTGCTTGCCTTGCAAGCACAAGGACCCAAGTTCAATCCCCAGCACCAAAAAAAAAAAAAAAAAATCACTTCTCCCCCAAAATTATAAATTCCGTGCGGTATTCATGGGAAGCCCAGCAAGACTTTTGAGGGACTTGGGGAGAGGAAAAAAAAAACCTCTAAAATTTATATTAAAGAATAATGGATCAAGAATAATCAGACAGTCTAAAACAGATGGTAAGGCTGATTTGTCCTATAAGATACTCAAATTTGCCATAACACTAGATTTTAGGACAATGTGGCATTGATACAGGGACAAAGAAATTAATAGAAAAATAATACACAACTCAGAAACACACCCAAGCATTAGTGGAAACAAAGGTGGTAATGCAGATAAATGAAGGAAGGATAGATCACTTTATAAAACCTCTGGATATTAATGAAAGGGAAAATGAAATTGAATCCCTACAACATACCTCATATAAGAGCCACTTCCTAGTAATTAGTTACATATGCAAGGCAAATTTTGGAAACATTTAAAAAAGAAATACAGGAGAATTTTTTTATAATCTCATGGTAGAGAAGAATCTGAAAGCAAGTCCCAAAAGCACTATTTTTTAAAACTTGAACAAAATCACCAACATCAAAATTAAAGGCTTCCGCTCAAAGAACAGTTTAGCACAGAAGAAAGAAGTAGAGACACAAATTTGGAGCAGAAATTCTAACACACATAAATGACAAAAGATTAGTACAGATTGAAAAAATCTAATTTAAAAATCTGAAATCCTAGGGGCTTGGGGATTTAGCTCAGTGGTAGAGTACTAGCCTAGCAAGCACAAGGCCCTGAGTTCAAAGTCCAGCACTCCCGCTCCCAAAAAAATCTGAAATCCTCACACTCTGAAACCCAAAACATTTTTGAGTGCCTGTATCAGTAGTGGTGAACCTATGGCACACATGCCACCGTGGGCTGTTTGTATCAGTGAAAGCTCTAAAATGGTTGTCAAAAATTTTTAAGTTTAGGAGCATTTCAAATCTCAGATTTTTTTATTAGGGATGCTCAGCCAATATAGTCTATACTAATACTTCAAAATCTGAGAAACTAAAAACTCTGAAACGCTTCTGACACCAAATGTTTCGGATGAGAGATAACCTATATACAAAAAATACAAAGAACTCCAACTAATCACTTTCATAAAAGACAATCAATCTAACAGAAAAAAGAGTTAAAAGCTATCATACAAAGAGAGAAATCAAATGCCGAATAATGGGACCTAACAAAATAGCTTCATAAATAATAAAGGAGCTCACAAATTCAGACCAGAATAATATTTTCTACACACTGGACTAGCAAAAATTGATAATAGCAAATTTAGAAGAAGAGGAACACTGTTAGGACTTTATATTGGTGTGATCACATTTGTTTCTAGCTCAAAAGTTGAATGGCTGCATACCCCATCATCCAGCAACAGTATGTCCAGCTATATTCCCTAGAGAACGTGCTGGATATGTGCACTAGAAAACATATGTAAGAACACGCAAGGCAACATTTGTTCAGAAGAACAAAAACGTTTTTCACAATTCAAAAGATCTATTAACAAAAAAACAGAAAACGTTTAACTGTGGTGGATTATTCAATGTAATACTATTCTGCAGTGAAAATGAATCACATGGCTCCCTCCATTGGCATAGAGGAATCTTTAAAAACTCTGCTGAGTGTGTTCCCCAAAATTTATGAGCGGGAAATTCAATCCCTAATGCAATACTGCTGGAAGGTGGGGCCTAGTATAAGATATTTAGGTCACAAGCGGCTCAGTTCTGGTGTACCATTCAATACCACTACAAAGAGACCTGGAAGGCACGGGTTCACTCTCTTCTGCTCTTGTGCCATGTACAGACACATCATTTGTCCCCTCTTAATCTTCTCACTTCTTTCACAGTATGACATAGCAAGAGAGTCCTCATCTTACACTTGTGCCTTGATTGTGGCATTCCCAGTCTCCAGAATTGAGAGAAATCAAGTTCTATTCCTTATAAATTATTCAATCTCGGATATTCTCTTATACCAGCACAAAACGAAATAAGGCACTAAGTTTAAAAAAAAAAAAAAGCAGGATTCCAAAGGTCACAGAGTGTGTTAGTTGTTTTTTGTTTTTTTTTGTTTTTTGTTTTTTTTTTGGTGGTGCCGGGGATCGAACTCAGGCCCTTGTGCTTGCAAGGCAAGCACTCTAATCACTGAGCTAAATCCCCAGCCCCGAGTGCATTAGTTTTATAAAGCTCAACAATAATATAATAAAATTACAGTGAAACAAAAATAGTATCATGACAAAAACTATCATGAAAATTCAGGATAGTTGCTCTTAGGGGTAAGCAAGACAGTAAGACATTCAATAGTTAGATTTTAACTTCTGGACAAAAAGTTTTCCAGTGTGCACTGAGTATAATGAATTGCATTATCTGTTACATATTTATTTTTGTATGTATCAAAAATAGTAGTTTTTACTAAATCATATAAACTTAATGTCCCAGTCAAGATTATTTAGTACAGATGAGTAAATTCACTCATTGGAAATGCTTGGGACTAGAAGTGTTTCAGATTTTGGAATTTTTCAAATACCTGAATATTTACACAGACTTTACCAACTGAACATCCCTAATCCAAAAATAAATTCAAAATGCTCTGAAATCCTAAATTTTTTGAGTATTATGTAGACACTCAATTTCTGGTTTTAGGTCATTCAGATTTCAGATTTTCAAATCGGAGATATTCAACCTTTAACTACAGAGCACTAGCTGAAACAAAAAGATTTTAATATCTTTGAAATACACCTAAGGAGCTATAAATTTAGCTTCTTCCTACAGTCAGTTATCCCCTTTTGCTTCCATGATTAAGTATACTTATTTGAGGGATAACTGCTAAATAGAAGGGTTTATTCTTTTTTTGTTATTTGATTTGTTTTGTTTTTACAAATTCAATGAAGCCCAGCTTCAAATAATATGACATGGCTGAAAATACAAACATAACAGCAGACTAAGGAGACTGCAGGTATAAGATAAAATGAAAACAAAGGATAATAATAACTACAGATCACAAAAGTCTTGGGCTGCCTAGCATGTGTGAAGCTCTAGGTTCAACGCACAGCATGGGGAAAAAAAGGAAAAAAAAAAACTTTGAGATGAGATTGTTAGAAATTATGCTTTATCACACATGCACACAAAGTCAAGATATGTGTGTGCATGTACACATGTGTGAAATTGATTTATAAGGACATTTTGAACTTCCAAAATTAAATCCAAGGAATATTATGTCTTAAGCCGAAAAATAGTAGGCCTTTCAACAGATCTAATTTCTGTAGACTCTCACTGATTGGTCGGGATAAAAAGAAAAAAACAAAGCTCCAAAATAAAATCCTAATTCCAATACATATTACAGTACAATACAATCAAAACAAGTTCAAAATGAAGTTTAAATTATCATTAAATCATACAAATCACAATTAAGTACCTTAAATTTATATACCCAGCAAACTAATTATTACAAGAAAATTCCCATAGAAGAAAAAGAAGCTTATAGGTATCCAAATGCTAAGAAAAGCCATCAGGTAATGTTCTACATTAATTTCTTATACCACTAAGAAACTTTGGATTGGGTTTTCTAATGTACCTGTATTGCATACTCTGCAATACAGTAATTTTCAATATTGTTACAAATACATGAAATTATATTAAAGTAACATTACACATTAGATTTCAATTGGTCAGCCTTGTAAGAGATTTGCCACCTTACTAAATCTTAAGAAGTAAAACACAATGAAAAGTTACATAAATAGGCCAAGAACATGTCATGCTCTGTTGTCCCTGCACTCATCCCTTGTCCCTCCAATCTACTCTTAAGGGAACTGGTAAAGTTGAGATCCCAGAGCAAATAAATATGTGAGACAAGTTTCCCCCCCTCACATTTTCAAACTGAAGACAGATACATGCATGTATAAACACACACTCACATACGCTTCCCTTTCTCCAGTGTGTTCAAGCAGCATACACACAAGAGAGAACAACTTCTTCTCTCAGGACTCCAGAGATAGAGCATGACTGTATGAACAAGACTTGTATAGCACGTTGGAAAAGGGGTCACTTTTTTGACACATATTTTTTATTTTTATTTTAGTTTATTAATACACATGTGTAGTACATAATGTTTACATTCTTTGCAGGAAGTAGGTACATGTACATAACCTGTCTTAATTCCTTTTTCCATCCCCTTTCCTTTCCCTCCCCTCCACTCATCTCTTGATGTGCCTTCCTTTTTTTTTTTTTTTTGGTATGTTTGCATTACTTAATGTTTACATTCCTTGTGTGGAGTTGGTACACATTTCAGTTCCTTTTTTTTAATCCCTCTTCTTCCCCTCTCCCTCTCTTATCCCCCTTCTCCTCTGAGAACAATCTATCTCCCTACTTCTATTATCTTTTATTTTGCTCTTTATTTTTACTCTGGGTTTCCCATATAAGAGAAACAATGTCATATTGAAGTCTGTATGTCTGATTTATTTCACTTAGCATTGTGATCTCGAGGTGAATCCATTTCCCTACAAATGACCTGGGTCAATCCTTTACGACAGAGTGGTACTCCATGGTGGGTAAATATCATCTTCATCTTCATCTTCTTTATCCATTTATCTGGTGATGGATATATGGGCCACGTCTTAGTTACTTTTCTCATCGCTGAGACAAAATACCCAACACATGAAGTTAAAGGAGGAAAGGTTTATTTAGCTCACGGTTTTTTACACATTTTAGTCTACAATCGACTGACTCTAAGGCAGGATGGCATGGCAGACAGGCATTACAGAGGAAAAACAGTTCATGGCAGGCAGAAGGTAGCAAAACAAGCAAAGAAGGGACCTTAGCGGCTTCTTTTTGCCCCTTTTAGTTTCTATCTAGGCCTTGAGGATTAGGGTGAGTGCCAAGCCAATCAGTGGACAAATTTAGCAAATTACACACCCTTATTCCCAACATCTTTAATCCTATCGTTGCACCATCAATCAATTACACATTTTAGATCCAGCCATCTCTGAAAAAGCCCCAGTTTTGACCACATGAAGTTTTGGGGGGTCATTTAGACAAAAGCTGTAACAGGCCACTTCCAAGATTTAGCTATTATGAACTGTGCTTCTATAAACATGGGTATGCATGTATCTCTGTAGTGTTATGTCTTTGACTCTTTAGGGAAGACACCTAGAAGGGGAACAGCTGGGTCAAATGGAATTTCTAGTTTTAGTTCTTGAGGATCTCCATACTGATTTCCATAGTGGTTGTACTACCATAGTATGTACACATCCCCACCAAAAGTGTAGAAGGGCTCCTTGACACAATTTGTTATTATTTGCTTTCTTGATGACAGCTGTTTTATTTAACATTTTTCTTATGGCAAGAGGTGCTGAACTTTTTTTCACCTGTTTCTTAGCCACTTGTATGTCTTCTGAGAGGTGTTTACTCATTTCATTCTTATTCTATAGTCTTCATGTTTTGAGGGAGGGGAAGAAGATGGGGGCACTTTTACATTCTCTGTACCTGCTATTCATCTCCACCTGGCAGGTTGAATTTGGTGGCAGATCTTGCTACTTAACAGCAGAGAGAATACCTCCCATTACAGGCCAAGTTAACTCTGTACCCCGGCCCTTCTCCACTACACCCCTACACACACACACACACACACACACACACACACACACACACGGCCTGCTATGTTAGTGACTGGGTGGGTAAATTTAATTCAAGTCAAGTATTAGATGGCCCAATGCAGTCACATGCAGAAACAATGTCTTTTTATCTACATCTTATCTGTATCACAGCTCATATCTTGAGGTCTCATCTGTTCTTTTTTTTTCTATTTATGCCAAACTCAGCTGGGTTGATAGACAAAGTTATTTATCAGTCCTCCTTGAACTCCAACAGTCAAGTTGAAACATGCCTATTGCTTCAGATATGACGAAAGGATCAAGAACAGCTATATGTTTTCTAATTGTTTCTTTTTTTTTTTTCCCTAAATTTTTTCAGAAACCAAATCTTGCTGTGTTACTCAGGCTGGCCTTGAACTCCTGGTCTCAGCAGTCTTCCTGCTCAGCCTCCAAGTTGCTGGGACTGCAGGTACACATCACCACGTTCCGTTCAGCTTTGTTTTCTTGGTTCACCCATGTCTGTTGCAGCACAATTCACAATAGCCAAGACATGGAACAAGCCAGGGTGCCTACCAAGAAATGAACAGATAAAGAAAATGTGGTATATACAACAAAATAGAGCATTACTCCACCATAATGAAGAATGAAATTATGTCATGTGCAGGAAAATGAATGTGTTTATGCATAATAAAACATGTTTGAAATGAAACTGTATGTAGGGTTTGGGCTCTTTCTTAATATTATAGGAAAAGTGTTTTTCATCCATTTCTTTGATGGTCTGCAGAACAATTTCTTTGATGGTCTGAGAACAATTTGCCCTGCTCCTTTACTCTTAGTACAGAAGAACCTAACCTAAAACTAACTAAACCCTAACCATCATCTACATACTCTGAAACTAAGATTTCTTCCTGTTGGGTCTTGGGATGACATGAGATGGAGTTAAAGCTTTATTTTGTTTCATCTTCTAGGAAACGTCAAGATCAAATTTTTAATGGTTCTGCTACACTTAGATTGCCGTTTGCTACTCTCTCCCATTTTCCTTAATAACAAAATATAATTTTATTCTAGACAGCAGTTTACTAAAGGACTGTATCCCTCTGCCTACTCTGCAGCTATCTGTAGTCACGTTACTAAGCCCTTGCCAATGAGTTGTAAAAAGATGTGTTTCATGAAGTTTATGGGAGGGCAGCCATAAGCATGATAGTTATTAAGTAATTCATCATATCCCGTAGCATAAGCATTATCTTTCTCCTCGTAATCAGCGTTTTCATATATTTTTGGCTCTATTTCTTGACTTTCTATTTTATTTCTTTGATCAATTTGTCTATTCCTCATGAAAAGCACTGTTTTAAAACTGCGTAATTTGTAACGTGCATTGATATTGCATACAGAAAGTCCATCTACTTTATTCTGAACCTTTAATTTTTTATATAGATTTTCAAAACAGCCTATCAAGACCTAAATACATAAATTACCTTGGCATTTTATCTGAATTTCACTGAAGGCTAAAATACATTACTCAAACAAGATATTTATTTCTTAGGCAATTAAAAGGAACCAAAAGGAGCCCAGGGGTGACTTTCCATTCTAACATCTAAACAAGTAACTTCAATTCTCAAAGTCAATTCAAAATCTAATGTGGCTAATCCTGAATCTTCTTACTGCCAACAATATCAGCTCTAGGAAGCCAGATGTGGTGGCACACATTTGTAATCCCAACACTCGAGAGACTGAGGCAAAGGATCACCATGAGTTTCAGGCCAGCCTATACTACATAGTGAGTTCAAGGCCCTCCTGACCTATATAGGCAAGACCCTGTCTCAAAAAACAAAACAAAACAACAACAAAAAGAAACAGCTCTAGCCAAAAAAAAAAAAAATCTATTTTTGTTTTAAGAAACACCCATGAGTATTTTAATCTTTTAGAATCATTAGATAAATTCTAGTCATAACTTTAAGTTCTACATTAGGTTTGAAATACTTTTCCAAGCAGAAAAAAAGCCAACTTCAATCAAAAGAGTGAAATCAGTTTAACAAACTGGAAATCGTTACCTGATCTTCAAACTCTGTTTCAGGGTAAGCTGGACCACTGAAAACATCAACTTCCTGGACTTTGTACTTAAAGTTCCCCAAAGAATACAAGTCAAAAAGAAAACATTGTCTAGTGACCATGGAATGTCACAGATAATACCATAATTCAAAACAGTAAAAATATTGTTTCTTTAAAATCCAACAGGTTAATACCCTTGAGTATTCTGAATTAAAGATTTGGCAAAAAGATTGGTTACATTCTTTCCAAATCACAACCATTTTTCATTTGAAAATGACTTTATGCTGACTATATACAAATGGTACTTTTTTTGGCCAGATAACTTAGACTTTCTTTAAGTCCAAGAATTTTCTTTTTCAGGCTGTTTCTGGATCTTGCCATTGTCACTATTATAAATCCAAAAATTTAAAAGAAATTTTAATTAATAAATACTACTTATGGGTCCAAGCTACTTTCAGAGACGAGAACTACTAAAAAAGGAGAGAGAAGAAAAAAAAAGAGCAAAAAAGGGAGGTGGGGGGGGGCTTGACAGCACTCATTGCCCCAAACCAGAAATTACTAGATGTAAAGTGAAGATAATAATTTTTTAAATAGGATTTTAAAGCTGCCAAGGTCCTTATAGAGTATCAAGGTCAAAGGTTCTTCTCCAAGAGTCAATTACATGAATGGGCTACAGGAGGTCCGTAAGTCCCTTCAAATTGCATGTACAATTTGAAGTAAACCTTATTCACCAGCACTTTTCTTGAGCAGCTGTCTATAACTTTTTTTTTAAGTGCTGGGGATCAAACCGAGGGCCTTGCACTTGCCAGGCAAGTACTCTATCGCTGTGCTAAATCCCCAACCCCTATAACTTTCATAAGCTTCTTCTTGGAATCAATTTTCAAGAAAGACTGATACCCCATCAGCTTGTCTGCCAAGGTGACACCCTTGTCTGAGCCAGATCCCCTCTACAGTTCTTTCCTTCTAATCACACTCATGTTGTTCATGCCCTCCAGATAACCATAAAGACACAAGAGCTTCACGTTATCCTTCGTATCTTTCACATCCTACACACTGGTAAAATACCTTCATTTAAACATTCTAAGAATAGAAGCTATTTTTTTTTCTCCCTCTAGAATAAAGTTCCAGTGTGTTCACGTCAGGAAGTCACTTTAAGGATATGTTACTCTTTCTTATGCCAAATAAGTTTCAGACAATATCTTACTGACAGAGTCTTTTTCTTCTTGCATGGCAGGGGTGAAGAAAACAGAATACAATGATGGGTCACAGAAAAAATAATTACAAAAACGTTGCTTTTGTGCTGCACACTTACACTGTGAATATAGTACGATGTTAAGCCTAGTCTCACTAAGACATTCAGAGGGAAGGTAGAAACAAAACCAGTATAAGAAAAAAAGGAAGAGTACAGGAAAAAAATTTTAGGACAAACACACAGCAGTAACAAGAACATCATCAGGAAAATATGCACAAGACATTAGTCATCAGGATGTAAGAAACTGTAACAGAAACTATGTTAATATTTTTGTTTACAATAAAAGTGAAATATCTTCACATGTATTTATTTTTATTTTTGTGGTGCTGGTGATTGACCCAGAGTTTGTCACATGCCAGGCAAGTATTCTACCACTGAGCTATACCCCAGCCCTCTTCGCATGTATTTAGTCATCAGAACAGGCATAGGATTTCTTTTAAGGAAGACAGAAATGTTCTAAAATAGATTATGGTGATGGGTACACAACTCTGTGAATGTGCTAAAACTATCAAACTGTACATTTTAAGTGAGTGACTGGTACAGTACTATATGAATTATGTCTCTTTTTTTTGTTGTCTTTGGTGCTGGGGATCGAACTCAGGGCCTTGTCAAAGGGAAGCACTCTAACCACTGAGCCAAATCCCCAGACCCTATGTCTCTATTAAAATGTCAAATCTGGAGCCGGGTATTTAACTCAGTGGTAGAGCACTTGCCTAGCAAGTGCAAGCCCCTGAGTTCAATCCCCAGCACCCAAAGGGGAAAAAAAAAAAGAAAGAAAAAATGTCAAATATTTATATAGTGAAAAACAAATCTGAAGTTACATAAAAGGAAAAACAAGAAGACTAAATGAGGCATATCCCCGGGACACAAAACTCATTCAATATTTGAAAGTCAATCAATATATCCAACCATATTAATGGTATGAAGAACCACATGATCATATCAAGTGATGCTACAAAATCATTTGATGGAATCATAAATCAACTTTTAATAAATAATAGAAGATAGAGAACAGAAATGGTTTAGCCTAATTAAGGGCATTTACAAAAGAAAAATAAAAGAAATTGTATTGCTTACATGAAAGGCTGAATGTTTTCCTTGAGGTTTGAACAATGTAATGATGTCTGCTCTGACATTCCCATTCGAGATTATACTCAGTCCTAGCCAGTGCAATACAGCAAGAAAAATTAAGTACAAGCCTTTAGGATTGAACGGGAAAAACACGAAGTTTTTGCTTTTCAAGATAACATGACTATCTGCACAGTCACCTCATGGAATCCCACAGAATCTACAAAAAAATGTTTCTAGAACTATTAACTAAGTTGACAATGAATACATGATAAAAGGTAAGCATATAAAAATCAATTATATTTCTGTCTTAGCAATGAATAATAAGAATTTGAAATTTTAAAATAGTATCACTTACAATAGCTTTGAAACCACTAAATATTTAGAAATAATTCTAACAAAATGTGGTAGCATGTATATACTGAAAATTTCAAAACATTGATGAAGGAAATTTTAAAAAGACTCAAATAAATGTATAGACATTCTGTGTTCAAAGACTGGAAGATTAAACACAGTAAAAGTGTCAATGTTCCCAAAGGTGATTAACAAGAATTGTAGATAGAGACAAGGTGATTCTAAAATTGATACAGAAAGGCAATGTAAGAACAGTCAAAACAATTTTGAAAATGTATTTAGCTGTATCTCCTGCATTAAAAGGTGAGCTCTATGACACACTAGCTGCATCAGAGTGTGAGCTCTGTATTTATCATTGTGTGCCTAGTGCTTCCATACATGAATGCAAGTCAGCTAAATGGGAGGGAAGAGTCTTAGAAAAAGAATCACCTCATCCTCAAATTTACTTTAATGGAGGAATGTAGTCTGGTGAGCCATTATTTCTATGAACCATTTCTTCTACTAATTTTTCTTTGACAATACTTTCCACTCTCTATCTTATGTTATCTGAATGCTACTCTTAAACTACAAATCCACTGGGAACAAAATTTGTACAAACTTCACAATGCCCTGCCTTCAGTTAGTATTTTATTTTTAAACTGACACAGAATAAATTTTATTGCAAAAATTTTGGAATACAGTTCTATGAAATTTGTCACACATATAGATTTGTGTAACTACCACCTCAGTCAAGATGCAAAACAGTGCCATCACTGCAACAAAACCCCTTGTGCTACCTCTTTGTAGTCACACCCGCCTCTAACCTCTTTAAAACACTGAAATGATCCTGAAGATGGATTTACTGTGTTGGTCATCTTTCCTGTTGCTAGGACAAAATATCAGATACCCACAACTTACAGAAAGAAAAGTTTATTTTGGCTCATAATTTCAGAGGTTTCAGTCCATGGCATGTTGGCTCCTGGCTCCAAGGAAGAAACATCATGGTGGAAAGGTAAGGTAGAAGAAAGCAGCTTGAATCATGGTATCCAGGAAGCAAAGAGAGGAAGACCCCAAAAAGGAAGGGAACAAGAACTAAATACAGTCTCCCATGTCACACCCCCATGACCCACCAACACCACCCAGAAGTGTGCTTTACTAATCTCCTAGGCATCTCTCAAGGCAATCAAGTTGGCAATCAAGATTAATTATCATACTTGCATGTCAGATTCAGTGCCAGAAGAGTAAATCTTGTTGCCTTCATGCAGTGAATCCTTATTTTACATTACCTCAATATATTTAACTTTCTTATACACGAAGTAGAGCTCAACCATCCGTGACATAGCTTACCAATCTATGAATCCTCCCAGTTCCTCAGCCTAGTTTCTCTAGGTATCTGCCTAATACAACTACCCCCTGATGACTACCTCCCTGTGAAACAGCTAGATACAGGCTTCTTGACTGGCCCCATTCCTCACAACACACACACAGGCCTACATGGCAGCATGCCACAGTGACCCTCTAGAACTCATACCTGCTTACCTTAAAATCACCAATTAGAACTCTCCACAGAAAACCCCCTCAGATAATACCCTGGACCCCAATAAAGGCTTTGGCCCACAGGTAACCCCCTCCTAGTGCTGACTAGCTCCTATGTGGCCTTTGAGCAAGCCACATATCTCCAGGGCCTGTAACTAATGAAATCTTTACTTCCATTTTATGTCTTCTAATCATTGAAGGGGCATTCTCCATTTTAAAAGAACACACCATCCCATTTCATGTTCCTTGTTAGCATCATATTATAGTGTTTCAATTTATTTCTGTGACATACCGCTGGCTTCACCAGAAAGACCTTATTCAAGCTCTTTCTTTTCTTGGAATATAGTTAGTTGCTCAAAAATACTTGCTGAATAAACAAGGGAAGAATTAGTCAGAGATTAGAGAGAAGAGGAGAACAGCAGATTAACTCATTCTGACTAGAAAAACCTACAAAGCATAAGCAGAAAGGAACAGAACATTTCACTTCCTGCCCACAAAATTCTGTACAACATTCTCCTAGCTATGGAAGAGTTTTAATTCCTAACTCTAGCATTAAAAGCTCTCCACAACTTTGAAGCTAATTACTTGTAATATGTTATTTCCTACTACTCTCTTCTTACCACTAGTAGAAATACACATGGCTTTGCCATAATTATAACCCACTCCCAGTCCTTGTCACGGCCTTCTCCCAACCCCTACTGACGGTAGCTCAAAGTGATCATTTTTGTAGTTTATGGCCCCATCCTCAGCCAGTGCTGATTAAATTGAATGGCTGATAAGACAGGGACAGATTCATATGTAGACTAAGACAATCAGATCCTCATGATTTTTAAGTAAGAGTCTAGAAATTGAGTTAAAGGGTGGTGGGTGCTAGAACAGATATCTTGTGTAGAGTTGGGATAGTTTTATAGGACCTTTGCAAGTTAAAAACCACACACTACACAGGCAAAAGGTACAAGAAAAAACAAAAGTATCTTTCAAAAAGCAGAGAACCATTGTTCCTGGCACTGTAGAACTCAGCTACAAAATAATTCCTATCTTCAAAACATCCAGAAGATGCCTATTTTTTTAAAATGCTTATTTTATAACATTCCTTTAAGGTAGCTTATGAGGATTTCTGTTTCTCAAAACTATATGAACTCAACATATCAGCCAAACTCTGTATTCCTGTTCACACATTCAATACTTTCCTGTTTCTATGTTCTAGACAGCTTATATATATCTACTTCCTGTTAAAGTACAAACTAAATTGTTCCCACAAACTTACAGCTATATGCACACCAAATTTAAAATGTTTCTTTCTACCTTTACTCATTAAATGATACTATCAAGACAACCCTTGAGAAAAAATACTTGTGAATAATATAAATGATGAGGGCCTAGCACCTAGAATTTGTAAAGAACTCACTTTACTCAATTCTCCAAAGATACACAAATAGCCAACAACCACATGAAAAATGTTCAACATTAGTCATCAAAGCCACAATGAAATACTACTATACATCCACTAGGATGGCTATAATTTTAAAAATAATAAGGAAAACAAGCATTAGCAAAAATGTGAAGAAACTGAAACCCTCATTCAATGCTGATGGGAATGTGAAATGGTCCAACTGGTATGGAAAACAGTTTGGCAGTTCTTAATGAGTTAAGCACAAAATTACCACCAGGACTGGGGATCTAGCTCAGGAGTAGACGGCTTGCCTAGCATGGGTAAGACCCCAGGTTCAGTCTCCAGTATTGTACTGCAGTAATTTTACTCCTAGGCATAATACCTAAAGGAATTAACATCCAGTATTGAAACAAAAACATGACACAGAGTTTCGTAACAGCACTATTAGTAACAACCGAATGGTAGAAATAACCCAAAAGTCCATTAATGGATACAAGGATAAACAAAATGCAGTATATCCATACGACAGACTATTATTTAGCCATAACAAATAACGCTGTACCAATACATACTACGACATAGATCAAGCTAGAAAATATGCCAAGTGAGAGATGCCAGACACAAAAGACTATAAACTATGATTCCTTTTTTTCTATGATTCCATTTATATGAAATATCCAGAATAGACAAATCCATACAATAACCAGGTTAGTGGTTGACAGGGACTTTGGGATGTTGGATATAGAGATGACTGTTTAGTGGGTACAGAGTTTCCTTGTGGGATGATGAAACATGCTCCAACTAGATAACGGTAATGGTTGTACAATAATTGAATGTAGTAAATGTCTATAATGGTAAATTGTATATTATGTGCATGTGTTTGTTAGCTCTGGCTACCACAAAAAAAAAACCATAGTAAGGCAGTGGTGGCAAACGTATAGTATACATTATTGTGTTTTTCTTTTGAAACAATTTATGTTAATGTATGAGTTGTTTTTCTAAACTAAAACTTCAGTATTCAGGTTTAATTGCAGTGTTGGCACTTTGCAGTAAATAAGTGGGTTTTGCACTGCAGTTTGGCAGTCGTTCTCTAAAAGGTTCACCATCACTGGACTAGAGCATTAAATAATAGATATTTATTTCTTACAGTTCTGGAGACTGAGAAGTCCAAGATCAAGGTACTAGTAGATTCCCTATTAGGTGAGCTCCCTTCTAGTGGCAGATGGTCATCTTCTTTCAGTCTCCTCACATAGTGGTGCTGGTGAGGGCATAACAAGCTCTCTGTGGCTTTTCTTATAAATACACCAATCTCACTTGAGTCCTACCCTCTTGATCTCACCTAAACCTAATCACCTTCCAAAGGTCGCACCACCCAAATACCATTAACGTTGGAGATTAAGGTTTCAACAAATGAACTGGGGGTAAGGGGGTGGTGCAAACATTCAATCTACAGCACTGTATTTTAACCACAATAAAAAAATAATAATAACAGGTTTCTAAAATTGAACTTCTACTTATCAGTTTTTAAAATGTGGCTGCCAGTATAATTAATAGACTAAGCCCATACATATTTCAGAAGTGCACCAAACCAAAACCATATCTAAATCCTTCATTTTTATAAAATGAGAACTATTTGAAAAAGACTCATTTTTTGTTTCTGGCTATTAGGTTTTAAATATATCAAATAGAAAACTAGGGGTTAGGGATTTAGCTCAGTAGTAGGGAGCTTGTGTAGCAAACAAAGCCCTGAGTTTGATCCCCAGTGCCCCCCCCCAAAAAAGAAAAAGAAAACTAATTTCTACTGGTTATACTTTTTTGAAACAAAATATAAAATCAGTTATTTTTATCAAAAGCTGTTTATTATATGTGAGCTGTTTTTAAGTTTTGTTGTACCTAAAATGCTATTTAAAATTACTAAAAATATCAGAGATAGTAAACAAATGGCATTTAGTATGGATTTATACTAAATAACTATGCCCTTAGTACATTTTAATACAACAACCTGTATTTTTAGTATTTTAATAATAAAAGATACAGATTCATAAGAATAAAAAGTATGCTATCAACAAAAAACAAAGTATAAAAGACAAATTGCAAGAAAAAGCCAGAACATCTAGTTCTACTGAAATTAAGAGCAATTTGTTCAGCTAATTTGATAAGCTACAGAAAATACTTACTTTAAAACGAGCAATAGCATTAAGGTAATAATTATAAAACAAGAGTCAAAACATAATATAACATTGTCAGTTATAGATGCACCATTATGAATTTTACTTAAAAACCATATAGCTGCCACAGATATTTTAGGACAACCTATATGCTAGTTTTTTAAATACAGACTGTTTTGCAAACACACTGGTAATTGACAAGTTTTAGGCTTTCCTCAAACTAATATAGCTAAATCTACAAAGATCAAATTCGGTATATGCTGTCTTGGCAGACCCCAACTCTCCGGCTTAATTTAATACTTCAAAAGAGTACCAGAGGTGAACTTAGTTATGCCTAGTTATGCAACTCTCAACCTTTCAGAACCTTTTTTTTTGAGACAGGGTCCTCACTATGTAGTTTGAGCTGGCATTGATCTCATTATGTAGCCCAGGCTGGCCTCAAACTCACATCGATCCTCCTGTCTCAGCCTCCCAAGTGCTACAATTACAGGCATGTGCCACCACAACTGCCTCAACTTTTAAAATATTACATGTAATTATTTGCCTAGATACCTGGGATACTACCTAGAGTGCTTACTATACTTAACATACAACTAAATTTGCTTAGTTGGCTTCCTAATGTGTTTCCACTATGATTCCCCTCCAACAAACAATTCTTCAATTCTATTTTACACTGACCCAACTGATTTTTTTTCTATAAAAACATCTCCCAAATAAACATGCTTTGAGAATGACATCACTGAAGGAACAAGTAGTGAGGCAGCCTAACCTAGTGAAGCCTCAATACTTTGTTTTTATCTCATTCAATCCTCAAAAATGGCTAAGGGCTATACTAGAACAGTACAATCTACTTTTGTTTTGTTTTACTTTGGAGACAAGGTCTCACTATGTAGTTCAGGCTGGCCTTGAACTCACTATGGAGCTGAGGCTGGCCTCAAACTCAAGGCAATCCTCCTGCCTCAGCCTCCTGAGTGCTGGGATTACAGGTGTGCACCATCACGGTCAGTTTAGTGCAATTTACTTTTATGAAGCAACATATAGACCACAAGGTATGGGGGTCCACATAAGATGTGAAGACTCAATCTTATAACAATTTGGCAATTTGGCAGTCTCAGGGTTTTCCCTGAAGCTGCTTCCTTTCTGATCCACAACAGCAAAATATCTAGCCTAACAGCTGTTCCACCTTCCCCTCTCCCACAGAATTCCTTACAAAACATGTTCAGCAGAATTTTTCACATGAGTATCCAGTTTCATACCATCTCACTTTGCTCAAAACAAAAGTCAGGTTTCAAAGTTTACCTTTCCTAAAGTGTCACAAAAAGGTTACTGATATAATATATACATATGTTACTCAATTTATTAGCCACCCCTGTAATAGTGTTTGAAAAATTTTAATGTTATTTACACCAACTATCTGGATATCATATTTTAATAAAACTGAAAAGCACCCACTATCACATCAGTCTCCAGGTCCCAGTTTCTCAAATCCCAAATTATCTGTCTAAGCATGTCTTCCCCTGTTGAAAAAAGAAAATCAAAGGTCCAATATAGTAGTTCTGCCATACAAATTCAGCCCTTCCATAATTCAGCCACAACCTTTTGACTCAATTTTTAATATTACTTCACATGCCCTAGGTTCAATCATACCAATGAGTTTTCTGCTGTGCCAATTATTTCATGTATAATTCTATATATGCTGTTGTGTGCCTGTACTATCAGCCTCATTCCAACCCAAATCCTCCTCATTAATAAAAGACCAAATTTAATGTACTGGGAAGAGTTCCCTAACTTTCCACCCCAGAGTTAATCACCACTTCCTGAGTGATAGTGCTGCACTTTTGTACCCTCTTTCAAAACACTAATCAGGTAATAGCATTAAGTAGTGACTTTGTAGGATTTTATAGGACTCCCTTTGATTTTGTTTGTGGTGGTAGGGACTGAACCCAAAGCCTCACACATGACAGGCAAATATCCCACCACTGAGCTACATTCCCAAACCTCCCTTAAATTAAAAAAAAAAAAGTTAATCTAATTTCTTTAGTATCTAGTATATATAATAGGGTTCAATAACATTTGTTGAATGAATGAATACTAAGAAAATTGCAAACTAGCTCATGAGAACTGTATATGTGCATCATTAAAAGGGGGCAAAAACAAAAGGCTCATCAAAATCTGTAAATTTCAGAAGTATGATCACATAAAAGAACTGACCTGTTCTTTGTGGCTCTAAATAGTAAATCAAGATTATGAAAATTAAAAAGAGATATGCTGTACTTCAACCTAAAGAATCTTCTAACAATTTTACACTCTAACAGACTGCCTTGGGAAAACAGAACTCCCCATCTGTAAAACAATTCAAGCAAAGGCCAAAGAGCACCCATCAGGTCGCTAAGTCCTCTAAGAATGAAAAGATAGACACTTAGCTCTGGAGTCATTGTTACTGGGCTTTGCATTACTGACATTTTGCTCAGACCTGAGCCAGCAGTACCTGCTGAATGGATAATAGGCATGACAGACTCTGTCTTCTCTAAGCAGCAGAGGTGAAATACCAATTCTAATATAAGGAATTGTCATTTTTTTCCTACATGGTGTTATGTTTCCATTAAATGTACAGTGAACCCAAAGATTATGTTTCAGTGATTTCAAATGGGATTAAATAATCTTATCTCATCATTAAAGTAAGTGGTTAGCTATTATTTTACTCAAGATAATGTTATGGTAGTTATCTTCTACATAGTATAGTTCTGAGTCACTGTAATTATATGCTCAGTTTTTTGTTTGCTTGCTTTCTGGTGTTTTTGTTGTTTTATTTTTGTGGTACTGGGGATTAAACCGAGGACGCCTGCACTGAGCTAGAGCCCCTGCCCTTTTTATTTTGAGACAGGGATTTGCTAAGTCACTAAACTGCTCAGGCTGGACTTGAACTTGCAATCTTCCTGCCTCGACCTCCCAGAGTGCTGGGATTACAGATGTGTGCCAACCCACCGGGCTTTGTTGAGATAAGATCTTGCTCTGCTTCTCAGGCAGGCCATGAACTCCTGGGCTCAAGCAATACTCCTGTCTTAGCCTCCCAAGTAACTGGGACTATAGGCGCACCCTACTGTGCCTGGCTATATGCCCAGTTTTGAAAATTAATTCCTATCCTAGTTTTTACAAGGTTGATTATTTTTTTGAGACAGGGTCTCACTATGTAGCCCAGACTGGCCTCAAACATAGGAGGCTCCTGCATCAGCCTCCCAAGTACTAAAATTAATATGTATGTGCCACCATGCAAGGTGAACTATCCTAGTATTCTTGATGCACTGTGCTTCTGGGAGTATATCACAAAGGCAGACATCACCTCCTAATTATACAATCAATTAACGTGCTGGTCCCCTATACAATAATTCCTATAGAAAGTTATGCATTAGTCTTCAGATAACCAATTTTGGTGATCAACACCCAATTCTGAATCACAACAAATCATTGTTTTCTGAACAGCATTCAAAGATTACCAATCTCTTTAAGTTTAGGTAGTACCGATGAAGTAAGAAAGTCAATGGGGGCAGGGAGTCAAGAGCTAGATAAACAAAAACGGCATTTTTATCACTCTTCAAAGATACAGAACACAGAAATGACTTATTCAGAGGGAATCTTTCACTTATTTAAAATTTCAATAACTTAGTTTAGGACTTAAATTTCTATAAACTATATCTTTCTAGTGACAAGCAATGATTTTTTTTTTTCTCATGAGTGAGAAGGATTTCGTTTGCTAGATTTACCATGGTTCTTGTAGAGAAATTATCCTTCCCCTTTAGCACTGGAACTCAAGCAGGGATACATTATATGATTACATTTTGCACTTACCTTATCTTTTGATACATGTACTTTTTAATATCTGAATCCACTCTAACTTTTAGAGCCTAAACTTTAGACACACACACACACACACACACACACACATCTTGTCAAAAAATATTTCAGTTGCACAACTGGCCTGTTGTTAGAAGAAGCAGTAAAGGATGAGGAACAGGGAGAGGAATGGAAGATGCCTTAAAGGAAATAAGTAGCTAGAAACATCCAAAAGGGCACTACAGTAGGCAGAGTAGAAAAATTTGAAAGCAAGAGAGATAATCTGTAGTTATACTCTCTCACAGGCCAAAGTACTAACTATGAACTATCAAAGTTTAACTTCTATTTAACATTTATCCTCTCCAGCAATTTTTCTCTCTACAACCCTCTTCAAGCTCATTCTCTAATAGTTTCTCGTATTTTAACCGCATTTCCAAACCTTTCAATTTAGCTTCTTCTCACCATACCCTAACAAGAATAGTACAAAAACAAAATATCTTTTATTTTACACTCCTTTGTCCCGCTTTTTTTTTTTTAAAAAGGCGGCCTATTATATTCTTGAATAATATTTTCCAGAAACAACAAAAGATGTATTTCTCCTACTTGACAAAAAGAAGGCTAGAAACAACCAGATGAAAACCAGATCTGAAAATTCTAAATAATACCCAATATACGATGGGTTGGTGTACATTATAGTATTTGGGAAAATATGAGAAATAGAACATAATTTGATTTTAAGACTATCATGTTCTGTTCCAAATTTAAGGTATTTTAATCTGATGGGGTCAGAAATAGGCAGACAGAAATTTTTTTTTAACACACACAAAATGTACCCAACGTAAAATTCAAATTAAAAGAAACTGAAAAGTCAAATTCAAAGGTAAGTTAAATTATCAAGTTCACTTTCAAATCAGTTAGCTTGGTTCCCAATGTAAACTTCTCTTAATTGCAGGAAAGAGCCTGCTAAAAACCCAGACAGTCACATGGGTTTCCCTCTCTTAGCCACAGAAATAAGAAGTACAAGAAAGGCTGAAGCAGCAAGTTTTAGAGGAGAGTAAGCAGGACTTCTGAAAGGCATGCAAAAGAATTACAACTAGCAGCAGGAGGAATAAAAATAAACACATATTTGATAAGCTATCAGAAAGGCAAGTTAAGCCACTATGTTGAGGAGACCAGAGAAAAGGTTTACAAGTTTCACAAAATGGGCAAGAACGGAGCTGGGGATGTGTAGCTCAGCAACCGCACTTTTGACTAACATGTGCAACACCCTGGGTTCTGTTTCCAGCATCAAAATAAACAAACAAAAAACTAGGCAAGCATGGTACATACAACATGGTACTCTAAACAGCATAAAATGAAAATGGAAGACCCTTTCCATTAATAAAAAGGAAGTAAGATTTAATTAGGCCCATATAATTTCTCAAGACTAGTAAAGGCTGGCAAAGTAAGGCTAAATTTTGTATTTCTTTCTCTATTGTTTATACTGATCAAATACATAGTATCTAAATATGACCCAATTTTAAATTAATAAAGTATTGTGAGCTGTAAGTACTACTGTACCTTCCTTTCAGTTATTACTTGAGGAAATTTGCCCTAGCAATTAGACCAGCATTTCAGTAATTTCAGTCTAGGAACCACCTGCATCAGAATACAAGATAAGGGGGGCTGTTAATCTTGGATTCCTGGTGGCCTCCACCAATAATCTACTGATTTAAAAACGAAGCCTCAAGCAATTTACATTCTTAACAACTCTCCCTCCTTCGAAGTAATTTTAAAAACCGAAATTTAAGAATCACTGTAGCAAGGTCCAAGCAACTAACAACTAGAATTGTCTAGGGACAACTCTTAACATAACTAAGAGTTCCTAGGAAGAAAATAAGTAACCTCAAAATGGACTTGCTTGTAGGGTGTGTTTGTGTATCTCAGTTACCTGGAAGTCTGAGGCAAATGGATCTCAAATTAAGGCCAACCTAGGCAACTTAGTGAGACTCTGTCCCAAAACTAAAAATTAGAAAGACTGAGGATATAGCTCTGTGGTAAAACACCCCTGGGTTCAAATCCCTAGTACTGGGGGGTGGGGGGGTAGGCTGCTATCCATTTCTGAACATGTTTAAAGATGGGTAACAGATGTATTGCCTCAAAATCTCCAAATGTTTCCACTCTTTCCCCAAAACTTCTACAATGGAATAAGCATGAAATGTACAAGTAGTCCAACTTAAACATTTCATGAACTTAATCTAAAAAACTGGCTTTGCCTATCTATAAAAGTCCCTTAAAACAATAAAAGATACAAATATTTCAATCTTTCACAACATTCCTCTTTTCAGTTCCTTCTCAGATTTGCTTTTTAGTCAAATCTCCAAGAATTCGGGAAATTTTGTGTCACTACACCTAAATCCAGTTTAACACCATCCAATTCTATGTACAAATTATGTTTTAGTATATGTGCTGCTGAAGCAAGCACTACAAATTACGTTTTAAAATCTCCTACTACACAAATTGTGTAGTTTCCTCAGATAGTACATAAAAATTCATTCCAGTCTTTTCTTTAAATCAGATTTCAGAGTTGAAGAAGGGATTACAGTAATCTTGCTACAGTTTGAATAACAACATTTGTGTCCTCATTGTATGCTACAATTAATACAAAACATTTAGAATATTATCTCATTTAACCCTCATAATAATCCCATGAGTTAGGTACTATTATTGTCCTCATTTTATGGGTGGTTCTCTGAGGTTCATTCACAGTGGTTCAAAATTATACATCTAGTAGCTTACTTCAAACACATGCAGTCTAATTCCAGGAGCAGCAATTAGGATGAATTTTCCTAAAGGTTCCGTAAAATATTGTTTAAAGCCATTTGCTCTTTAAGAAAGAGACATAGATCACTGAGGAACAAAGTATAGCCTGTAGATTTCACAAAGAGATTACAAAAAAAGTTTTCACTCCTCTCTACTGAGTTACTAAACATGAAGGCAGTAGCAGATATCTAGCATTTTAATTTTTACAAACAGGAGGTCAAGGATCTGACAAAAGGTAACTTCTAGGGCTCCCACAACAAAGTCTACATAGACACAGAAAGGTGCCCATGTGAAGCTAAAGCAAACCCCCAACAGGTAACTGAAATAGAATTCAGTTTATCCACAAGGAAAGCAAAGTGGGAGATGACCACAGAGGCCCTTCAAAATAAGGGCAGACCCATTATCTTCTTTGTGACATCTACCCTAGTCATATAAATTCCTACCAATCATCTCTCTCTCTCCCTCTCTCTCTCTCTCTCTCTCTCTCTCTCTCTCTCTCTCACACACACACACACACACACACAGAGGGGATTGAACCCAAGGCCTTAGACATACTAGGAAGCAGTCTACCACTGAACTACATTTCCAGCCATTTCATTTCATCATTTTATTTCTTTTCATTTCTGAGGCAGGTCTCGTTAAATTGCCCAGGCTGGCCTCAAACTTGCAATTGTCTTGCCTCAGCCTCCTGAGCAGATGGAATTACAGTCATGCACAACTGCACCCAGCCAACGATGTCTTAATTGAATATACCACCAATTACCATAAAATGTTCCCCTTTTTACTTAAAACAAACATGAAAGTATGTTTAAAATGTATTTGTTACATATTCTTGCCCAGTTAAGAGAAAAAAAAAAAGTGGAAGGGGAAGGAGGAGAGAAGCAGAAAGGACATAAAGAGGTGGAAGAGAAAAGAGTCATAAAGTGAACACAGGTAGTGACTAATTCCAGTCTGAGATTAGCTAACTACTTTCTGTAGGTAGTGAGCTTCCTCATCTAAAAATTGAGATGGGAATAGGAGTTCCACCCAAGAACAACAATTGATTCCAGAACACACCAATCCTACAGGGAACCCTCACCCAGAGTTTCAGAGCCAAGAATGACACAGGAAGAAAATGAAAAACTTTTTGAGTTGCTGAGACAAGGGTAATTTCTGATTATTTTGCCTAAAGATGGAGGATTTGTTCAAAATTACACTCCCTAAAGAAGAGTAAGAAAGAGGAATTCATAAAAGTTGCCCATTCAACTCAATCCAAATGGAATTCATACCAGTGCTACCATAGCTATTCTACATATATTTAGAGATGGATATCACCATTCCTGTCTAAAGGTGTTCAGAATCTACTTAAAGTTCTAGCTAAACACTAAGAGAAAAATTATGCTTGACTCTACCCTTTTCCACGAAAGTCATGTAAAGAAAGCAATCATTTCTACAGACTTAACATTTGGATCTCAATTTTAAAAAATGAGGTTTAAAGAAATTAGCCTTAGGGCATCTTAATTTTCTGACTTCACATCCAGTGATCTGATACATATGAATAATGTGGCCATATGAACATCATTTAGCTATAGTAATGAAAGTCCTATTAATCTACAAGGTAAGGAACATTTAATAGTTTAATGAAAGTTCCTACCTACTGCTAAGAAGATGAAAGCTTCAAAGAGATCTGTCTTGATACTTCCCATAAATTGCAATGCAGATGTTTTCCAACTTAATCCACACTGATCTGCACTGCACCCCCAGGTCAGAGACTACTGCCCAAATCATATCTATTCCCGGCGCTTGACACAAAGCAAACACATAGGATATACCAGTTGAATGAGCGCTCTTCAAGGCCCTTTCCAGGTCTAAAACTGCTTGACGTATGACCTCGAAACATGACCAAGATAGACAGAGTGGCCAATGAACACCCCAAGGTGTCACAAATCCATAAACTTAACCCACCTAGGGACCTTTGAGAATATCACCACTTCGAGCTTTAAATATATTTCTGCAACCACAGGCACAAATAAAGATCTCAATACTCTATATTTTGTCCTGTGAGTAACACAAAATTAAAACTTCTCACTTGATTTAAGCATAGTTTATTTGTAAATCTATATATAGAGAGAGAATAAGCAATAATGAAGTTGGGCCTTTGCATCTACAAATATATACACTAATTGTGTAACCTTCTAAAACCTGAACTGCAGAATTTGTTTCTTTTACTTCTAGTTACAGTCAATATCCCCGGAAAGGGAACAAACACAGAGGAAAAAGAACTTTGAAAGGTGAACTTTATAAGTTGGGAATACTTTTCTATTTACCTATTTTTTTTTAAAGTCATGTCAAAATCTAACTCAAAGGAAATTGCTTTTTCAGTAAGGTGCCGTAAGATAGTCTCCAACTATTTCTCTACTCTATTAAACAAAACCTCATTCTGAAATCTGCAATATCCAGCACCATAATTTAACTTGAAGAACATCAATTTTAATTTGTCAAATCACAAATCAAACACCATAACAAAATTAAAAATAGGTCGTTAAGGAATGGGGATGTAGTTCTGTGGTACAGCGCTTGGGTAGCAGGCTTGAGGCCTGGGTTCGATTCCCAACACAAGAAGGGGACTGAAAAAAGGGTTGAAAAAAGATGAGGCCGACGGGGATTTCCTAGATAAAAAGTGAGACAGCAATTTGGCGAAAGACTGGGATTCAATTCTTAACACCAAACCCACTGTATTTTAGTCAAGGCCGCTGAAACAATTAAATACTATGAAACACAACCACTTCCAACTTCAAGAATTCCCACCTACTTAAATGGATTTAGACCCCATGCAAATACAGTTTTGCAAGATGACTTCCCTTTCTCTTTCACAACCACACCCGTACGTATATGCATATACCTCATCCACTGCACCCAAATCTTTAAGGTACAAAAAAGAACAGGAACAGAGGTTATCAGCTTTTCCAGAAGAGGCAACGGCAGATATGACACTAGCAACGTGTACAACCAGCAGGGCGACAGAAAGATTTGCTCCCCGCAAAGCTCACAACGATTCACACAGAAACAATGCCAACCCAGTTCCTCTTCCCCTAAAGATAAATCAAAGCCAAGTCTCGGCGCGCGTTGGGCCACAGCAGGCAGCCTTCCTTTCCAGGTGCTCGCGCCAGCTCCCAGGTCGGCCCCGCCCTGACCCCGCGCAGCCTGCGCTGTACCTGGCGAAGAAGTCGGCGAAGCCGCCGCTCCGTCGAGCCCGGGCCGAGGTCCCCACAGGGCCCTGCTCCGTGGTAGGCGAGGACACCGGCGGCCCTGCGGAGGTCAAGTGGTCGCCGGCGCTCTGGCGGTGGCTCACCTCGAATGTGTTCCGGGAGTTCAAGCGAGCGTCTGGGAAGCCAAGGACCACCTCCGGGCCCCCCCTAGTCCTCCTGCCCGAGGGAGGGGCTTGGGGCGCGCCCTCCTCGGAACCCGCGGCAGCGCCGCCCGCGCCCTCGGGCTTCTTGGCGTCCGCGTTCGCCAGGCAGCAGCTCCGTAACGGGTCCTCCAGCGGCGCGGCCCAGTCGTCCACGCCGCCCGCGCCGTCCGCGCCCTCGTCGCCAGGCCCCTCGAGGCGCAGGCGGCCGCACGGGCAGGGGCGGCGGCCGCACGACTCCAGGCCATCGGCGCGAGCCTGCTCGCTAGCCTTCTCCAGGTCACGACGGTCCTGGCCCGGCAGAAAGCCCGAGTCCCCGTTGGTCATGCCTCCGTGTCGCGGCGCGCGGGCGGCCGCCGCCTCTGAGCCGCGGAGCTTGGAGCCCGAGCCCGGCAGGCAGGCGTCCCAGCGTGCGGCTACCGAGGACAGCGGGGCGCCGGCCTGGCCGGCGGGCAGGGCGCAAAAGCAGACCCCCGGCTCCAAATGGCCCCCGGTCGCGGCGAGGTAACGTTGAAGGAGCTGCGGAGGCGGCGTCTCCTCCTCCTCCTCCTCCTCCTCTTCCTCTTCTTCCTCCTCTTCCTCAGCCCCTGGCGGCTCCACGGCGCCGACGCCTCCGCTAAAGCCGCCCGTGGCCCGAATCATCTTCCCGTCCTTGCCCACGGGCTCAAGCGCCGGCACCGGGAGCAACTTGGCGTTTCTTCCAGAGCAGAGTCCGGCATCCTCCGGACCCACCATCTGAGGTCGGCTGGCCTGGGGGCCACAGGAGGCGGCAGAGGACTGCGCGCCACAGGCTCGCTCAGAGAACAGCCGTGGGCGCTGGGTCCGCCCGCGGCCACGGCCGCTGCAAACCTCCCAGACCCACCCCTCCCACCCGCGGGGTCGCACACTGGCGAGACGGCGGGCACGCGCCTGGGTTCGCGCACGCGCAAAAGTCGGACTGGGGAAACCGGGAGCTGGCGATTCCTCGAATCATAGAGATGGCAGCTAGAGAGCCCCGGCCGGCCAATCTGGGATCGACCTTCTGGATGGTGGAGGCTGGTTGGCTTACTCCGTGGATGACGGAGAAGCGCGGGCATTGCTCGCTTAGCAAAAACTCTTTTGGCGCCCTTCATTCAGGAGAGTAAAATACAGTGTTAGCGTGTGTAATTCCTTCCAGCTCTCACTGGTCAATGGTCAGCTTTACGATCAGCAATGGGGAAGGCCATTGCCACAGTCCAGAATTTCATCGCCTCTCGCCAACACCCTCCTTTCCTCACTTCGTCTTCCACACTACCAAAATTATCTTTCTTATCTAACACCACCTTTCAACACTTTGTACTGTTATTACCAAAGGGAGGAGAGGGCGTGGGAGTACAGTCAAGTAAAGAAAGATTATTAATAAATAACTCCAGTACCCTGTCATAATTGGATGACCATTGAGTGAATGAAATGTATTTAAAATAGAAATCACAAAACATAACTAATCAGTGACAGGAAAGTGGAATCAACAAGGACTACAAAACTATTAGAATAAAAAGTATATGGTTTGAAGAAATGAGAAACTGGATTGGGGAAAAAATTGATCAATAGTAAAATTACATCTGGTAAAGACTGGAAATAGCCAGCATATAGTTGAAGATACAAAACGGGTGAGGATTGAGGTTTGGAAATGCAGGTTAAGAAGTCATCTGCATTGGAAAAAAAAAAAAGAAAAGAAAACTAGATGAATCATGAGTGACATCACTCCAATAGAAAGAATAAGGCTGGGGTGAGACAGAGACCCAAGGGTGTCATTATTTCAGAAGAGACAAAGAAACTGTATTGCAAAAGATTTAAAAGGCACAAATTGTGAGTAAGACGAAGCAGCAACTATAGGACCACCTGTGCTCTCTTTGGCAGCTCATATACTAAATATAGGACCAACCCTAGTCCTATGTCAGTGAAAGGGAAGACAGAAATAGGAGAAAGCAGAGGAAGCAGTATTGTCAAGGCTTTAAAATTTTTATATAAAAATATATACCTACATATACACGACAGAGTGATTATAACCTATATGTTGAAATAATGAAACGAAATGTAGATAACATTGGCATTCGAATACCTACCCTAGGGTTTTAGAAATATCAAGGGTCTGAAGGCCCTAAGAAAGGTCTAAGTGGCAAAGGCATTTATTATCAAGATCTTTCAGAAAGAACAAATGTCTTCCAGGACACAAGTGAAAACACAAGTTAATATAGGAAGAGAGAGAAAAATATTTATGAATCAGCCACTCGTGGTGGTGCACCCCTGCAATCCCAGCACTCTGGAAGGCTGAGGCAGGAGGACCACAGTGAGTTCAAGGCCAGCCTGAACTATATAGAGAAACCCTCTCTCGATAAACCAAAAAAATTGAAAACAGGTGTTCAAGCAAAAAGTGTTTACATGAATGTTCATAGCAGCACTGTTCATAATAACCAAAAGGTGGAAACAACACAAATATCCATCAATGGAGGACTGAATAAATGAAAATGGTATATCTATGTAATGGAATATTAGTCATAAAAGGAATGAAGTACTGATACATGCTTCAATATGGATGAATCTCAAAAGCATCATGCTAGTGAAAATACCCAGGCACAAACATATTGTATAATTTTTTTTATTTTTTTGGTACTGAGGTTTGGACCCAGGGCTTTCATCCTGAGCTACATCTCAGCCCTTTTTATTTTGGTGCTAGGGATCAAACTCAGGGCCTTGTGCTTGCGAGGCAGGCACTCTAACCGCTGAGCTAAATCCCCAGCCCTGTAGCCCTTTTTATTTTGAAGCAGTGTTTTGCTAAGTTGCTAAATTACCTGGGCTGAGCTTGAATTTGCAATCCTGCTTCACTCTCCCAGAGTGCTGGGATTATAGGCATGCATTACCACACCTAGCTTGTATAGTTTCATTTATGTGAAATATTCCATATAGGTAAATCCATATAAACAGAAAACTGATTGGCAATTACGGCACTGGAGAAAGGGGGAAACACAGAGAGTGACTGCCTAATCTATAGGGTTTTCTTTTGGGGTGAAATTAAATGAATGAATATGAGGTGAAGACAAAAATGTTTGGGAACTAAAAGAAAGAGTGGTTGTGCAACCTTTGTTTGTTTGTTGTTTGGAGAGTGTTTATGGGAAATAAGGAGAAGGAAAATAGCTCCTGGATTTCCAGGAGGGGTCCTGCACAGGGTGGCCCTGCACAACATTGCGAATGTACTAATGGCACTGAATTGTATACTTTAAAATGATTAATTTTATGTTATGCAAATTTCACCTCAGTTTTTAAAAAATTTTACTTAATATAGGTCATATCTGGACATAAAGATAGTCATATGAAGGTAAAAGGTATATGAGTGTAGCTGAGGAAGTTTAATTTTACTCTTTTGTGTTTGTAACTATTGTCTTCTCTGCCTAAAGCACTGATCCTGTAATTTTTTTCCTGTGGTCAAACCTTTGCTAACTTGTTAACCTATAGCTTTCTCACTACCACTATATTTCTCCTATGAAATCATACTATTTCATAGGGATGGGGATTTAGTTCAGTGGTTAGAGTGCTTACCTAGCAAGCACAAGGCCCTGAGTTCGATCCCCAGCACCAAAAAAAATAGAAATCATACTATTTTTAAACTCCAGTTTCTCTAAATTGTTTCTTTTGTTCATCTCTCTTCTCTCCCGTGGTCAACAGCAGCAAAGATTTTATGAACCATGACAGCTCATACAACCCTACCATTTTCTCATTGCAGAGTTCAAATTTTCTTTTTAAAATGTTTAATTTTTTTAGTACAAGTTTGCAGCATATAATGATTACATTTATTGTGGAGAATGGTACATATATAGCACATCTTGATTTTTTTCCCCTTTCCCTCCATCCCCTAGATTTTTAAAAAAATTTTTGCCAGCATCAGATTCATTTATTTATTTTATAAGTCTTTAGCTAATAAATTATCATAAGTACATATTAACAGCCAAACTGACAGGTCAAAAAACATTAAAAAAACATAAAACAATTATACTAAATCAAGGTACACTTTTAGATACCTTGTCCATGATGGATTACAATAAAATATTTTCTCTTTCTTTTTTCCTAATGTGTCTTTTATTTTGTACTTAATTTATATATGGGCTTCTTTTTTTTTTTTTTTTTTTTTTTTTTTTTTTTTTTTTTTTGGTGGTGCCGGGGATCGAACTCAATATATGGGCTTCTTATATGAGAGAAACCATGCAATATTCAAGCCTGTGTGTCTGATTTACTTCACTTAACATTATGGTCTCGAAATGCATCCAATTTCCTATAAATGACTCAAATTTATTCTTCTTTATGGCAGAGTAGTACTCCATTGTATATAAATACTACATTCAAAACTGAACTCCAGCCTGATGGTACACACCTGTAATCCCAGCACTCGGGAGGCTGAGGTAGGAGGATCACTGTGAATTCACAATCAGCCTGAACTACATAGTCAGACCTTGTCTCAAAAAAAAAAAACAAAAAAACCCGAACTCTGATTGTAATAATAATGTAATGCCTAGTAGCTTCTATTAGAGGTTCTTGTTAGACTTCTAAACTTTCATAAAAGTTCTCATAAAAGTTCCTAACTTGTCCAGTAACAAATCCTATTTTACAAAGAAAAAGTCTACTTTCAAGATATATCTTTTTTGTGATTCCTTAAAAGTTTTATATTAAAAACTTTTCATATTATATTATAGTACTATAATATTATGCATAAATAATATACTCTGGTACATTCTAACAGTGAAAATAAGGAAAATATCAGTATACTTAGATTCCTCCATTTTCTAAGAGAATTTAACTTGCCCTGAAATTATGAAACTATATAACAGGCCCTATTCTACATATATGGCCCATTCCTCACTATTGACGTGTGAAATATGGCCCCATGATTCCATATTATGGATTATTTTGCTAGAGTTATAGTCAAGGAGAGTACAAAGACCCCCAAAAAGGCCTCAAGCTCTTCATATCCTTCTTTAATCATCAACCTTTTCTTGCTGTGCTGAGTTTCTAAACAGTCCTCAAATATGCCGTTCCTTCTATTGTGTTAAATCACCACACCACCCACATACTTTTATACCAACATTTCTCAAACCTGGCGGCATATTAAAAACACTTAGGAATTTTTTTTGAAATACTGATGCCTGAACTGGGTGCAGTGGTACACCCGTGTAATCCCAGCACTCTGAGAGCCTGAGACAGAAGGAGCCAAAATTTGAGCCCAGACTGGGAATTTAGCAATATAAAAAGTCCTGTCTCAAAGAATACTTAGCTTGAGCCAGACCAATTAAGTCAGTATCTCTGGAGAAAAAAACTCTGCTTTTTTTTCAGTAATCATCATTTTTTTAAAAATTTTATTTTAATGGTACATTTTAGATGTACATAGTGATAACATTCATCATACCTGTACATTTGTACCTGTACATTACATATATTGTTCCTTCTTTTTTTCCCATTCCCCTCCCCCCACCCCCTAGTAATCATCATATTAATCTATCAATCTATTTTAAAAACATTTTTTCCATTGTTCCATTGTTGTTTTTGTTTTTTCTACATTTTTGGCTGTTTCTTCTAAGTACTCTTCAGGGAGAGTTCTCCGTTAATCTAAATGTAGCAGCTTTTCATTCTCTTAGCCTAGAGACAAAATCTTCTTCATGACTCTAACACCAGTTTTGGTCTACTACCCAGCCTCCCCTCCCACTTCCCTCCCAGACTCTCCGAACCAGTCATACTGGTCTTCTTTTCATTCTATCTACTACTGTTCTCTCTCTGCAAGTTTCTTCTATATGCAGGATGTCCTCTGTGATGACCTGCATCTTGTTATACTATGTTTTGTCTACCTCTCCAGCCTCATATCACATTTCTCTTTTCCTCACTCACCGTATGTCAGATTCACTGTCCTTTTCTGTCTCCAGAATTAGGAGCTGAGTCCCCTCTCCCTATATCTTCATGTAGATTAGTTGCCTCGTCTGGAGAAATCATCTCCATCTTGACAATCTGGTTCTTTCTTCAGGGCTCAGTTTTAATGTCTCCTTCACAGAGGAGCCTGCAATTGCTTGGCCTCCTTTTATATGCTTTCACAGTAATAACCTTTTTCTTCGTGGGCAGTATCACAGCAGTAATTTTATTATTATTTGGGCTGGTATTTGAATACACACAAAAATCACATCTTCTTAGCATAGCATCTAACACAATGCCAGGCACAGGATAGTTGTTCAATAAACACTCATTAAAAAAACATACAAATAAATGGATAAGTAAAACTATGGTACTCTAGTATCAAAATGTGTCTACTAATCAGGAAATTCCAAACTCAACAGCTTAAGCACACGTATAATCCTCAAAACGACAATTCAGAAACTGCCTTATGCTGATTTTTATTTTTAATCTTAAATACATACAATTTCTATAATCTCTGAATAAGTAACACTTAACCTAACAAATACTTGTTTTCTATCAGTATGTACTAGTGAAACCTAAAATAATCACAGATTGTCCTTGTCTACAGTGATCTGAAAGCTATGAGTCTTTGACGATGAACAGCTTAAACAAAAGCGTAGTGAGTGTATATCCCTTTGGAATCTGGCTGACAAGAAAGAATAAAGATTCAAAGAAACTTCTATAAAGCAGTGAGAATGTATAATCTGTAAAACTATGCTGTTTGGTTTGCTACTGAAATCTTCAACTTCTGTAAATAGTTTGCATTCCATGCATGACTGGTAAAACCCCAACTAGTAAAAGACTATGAGTAGGACTAAGGTTGTGGATTATAATTTAGATAACAAGTAGTGAAAGGATGCATATTACAGATTAATTTAGCAGTGTGAGGTATGTGCGGGAAGTAACTGATAGTAAGATCACAAAGCAGCTGCTGTTTGGTAAGCCACAACAGAACAAGCCACAAGTCATGACAGGAAATGCTTTAAAAATGGACACTGATCCTTTGGTAAGTAAACTGATGGTACATATTAAGAGGCACTGCAATCCCACTCCTGGGAATTTGTCATGAGGAAATAAAAGAATAAAATGAAAGATGTACAAAACTGTTCATAGCAAAATGGTTTATAACTAAAAATTAGAAATTGCCTGAACAGTCAACAATACGAGAAGTATAGGCAATATCAGTGAAACATTGTGAAAACAACTAAGGTGATGGAAATACAGGGAAGTTTCACAACATAATAATAAAGGGTAGAAGCTGGAAGTGGTGGTACATGCCTGTGATCCCAGCTACTTGGGCAGCTGAGGTAAGAGGATCATAAGTTTGAGCCCAGTCTGGGTAACTTAGCAAGACCCTATCTCAAAATAAAAAATGAAAATAGGGCTGGAGATATAGCTCAGCACTCTCTGGGTTCAATCTCCAGTACTGAAAAAAGAGAGAGAAATAAAGAAAGAAAGACAGACAATTGAATGCCACAATTACAATGATGTGTAAAATTATGTATCTAGCTTGTTATCGTATTTATCATCAAAAAACAGTAGACATGAAAAAAGAATGATGGATTTTTAAGATATTTAATAATATTTTAAATTGATTAAATGCTAACTCTTTAAATTGATAAAATGTTAATTGCAAAGGCAAGTGTTAATTGCAAATTTGCAAATGTGTACAAATATTTATAAATTCCCTTCAGATTCACCAAATTTTAACATCTAACGTAACTCCAGTGCAATAATCAATAACAGGAAATTAACAATGATATGGTACTATTACCTACTCAACAGCTCTTATTCAAATATTTTATTTTACTCCACTAAAGTCCTGATCTGGTACAGGATCAAACATCCCATTTAGTTTTCATGTATCCTTCTACTTCTCCAAACCAGGACAGTTTCTTAGCATTTGCCTCAGTGTCCTCAAGACCAGCTTCATGGTCATACTTCAGCTTCATGCTCCTGTGTAGTTACATAGGGCTCTATATATCGAGTTTAATACTCTGTGTTTCCATCTTGAAATTCTTAATCATTGTTGACAAAGGAACCTCATATTTCAATCCGAACTAGTCTTGGTATATGTGTAACACTGAAGGTTCTACACTCCCCGCCCAGTTGATCTTGTAAAATTTTGACCCTTTATTTTCCTTGGAGACTGCATCTCGCTATATATAGTTCAGGCTCATTATGTAGTCCAGGTTGGCCTTGAATTTGTGGTGATCTTCCTGCCTCAGCCTCCCTAGAGCTGAGAACAGGTGTGCACCATCACACCCCAACTCTGACACTTTGGGGTTGGCCAATTTTTTTGTAAAATGTCCCTGAATTTTGGTTTGTCTGATGATGCCTTATAATTAATATCAGATTTTATTTGAAAATCTCAGTGTGTATGTGCAATGTATGTTTTTATGTATTAATTTTAAGAAGCAAATTTAATTTCAAAAAATTTAATAAGTAAATTAATTTAGGGTTCACATTCTTGGTAAGACTATCATACAAGTAAGGTTGCATCATTTCCCCTGCATCATATCAGGTGGCATACAAATGTTGATTTACCTCTGTACTGAGGATATTAATTTTGATAACTTATTGAAGATGGTGTCTCCCAAGTTTCTGCACTGTAAAATTACTATTATTTCCTTTTTAGGTATTTTGTGAAGAGATTCTTGTGTTTATTTTTTTAATTGACAATTATATATATATCTACCTTATATAGCATGTTATTTTGAAATATGTATCCAGGAGGAGATACTTTAAGATAAATACACTGTATCTGTACTATGTTTGTCAAGTGGTGTATACTTCCATCATTCTTTCTACATTTATTTGAAATTCCATGGTATGGAAAAGCTTTCCCTTTTTCTCCACTTACTTATTTATCTATTCATTTATTTAAATCAGTGTGGACTAATAGATTCTCATTTTATTCGATGTGTTACAAAATGTCGATATTGTTAACTTGTTGTCCAAACTATCTCATATTTGGTCTTTGAGAACCCCTAAAGATGATCCCTGTATCTTTTTGACAGGTTCCCATTTTTTAAAACAGTATTTGGGATTGAATTCAGGGCACCTTACCTCTGAACTATTTTCAAACCCTTTGTAATTTTTTTTTAAACCAAAAACATGTATTGGTATATTGTATGATCACATTTATCATATTTATTTTGTACCTGTACACAATGTGTCTTGGTCCCCCACCCCTCCCCCACCCCTCCCTTCTGTTCCCCCCTTTCCTAATTTACAGCAGGTTTATTTACATTTTTCCATTTTTCCCTTTTCCCTTTCTTTCCCTTTTCCTTTCCTTCTTTTCCCCCTTTTCCCTTTCTAGTTCTCCTCTCTTTTGAATATTATCTTTCTTTTACCTAATATCTATTATGCCTCTTTGTCTTTATGCACACTTATAGTTTCTCATATCAGAGAAACAATTTGATGTGTAGTCATGAGTGACTGATTTATTTCACTTAAGAGTCCCTTTCTACTTTTTGCACTGAGACAGTGTCTTGCTAAATTGAGGCTGGCCTTGAACTTGTGATCCATCAGCCTCTGCTTCCTGAGTATCTGGGATTACAGGTCTGCACCACTACTTCCACTCAGATAGTTCCCATCATTTTTGAGCAAGCATCTTCCTTTCTGACACTACAGACTAGTTTAGGCTTTTTCTATCTTTTCTCTGCCTCAGCCTTGAAAGAGCTATTTTTCCATACAGCTCTGATTTCTTTTATAGGAATATGGTGTTTATAAATTAAGATGTGGGCTCTAGGTATGCTCATTGATACAGGAGTCTCACTTCTTTAGAAATATATGTATATATACACATAGATACACAGATGCATAGATATCCAGACCCACACACACAACCATTGTATCCCTCTGTGTGTGAAGGAGGGAAAGAGAAAGAGAGAGAGAATGAGAATATTTATATTCCAATTCATATGCGTCTAATTACAATCCAATATCATGGAGTTTATAATTCATTCTAGCCTTCTCCCTTTCCTTATCTGTAACTCCTTTCTTAAACATACATTTGAAAGGCTTTTGTGCATGTTTTAAATTGCTCTCCAGAAAGGTTATATATTCTCCACTAGCACTGTGTGAAAGCACTCACGTTCTTGAATCCTAACCAAAGATTTTCTCTTTAAAACTTCCTAATTTTATTTGAATAAAAGGACTTCTCTTTACTATTTTTAATTATTTTTCTTTGACTACTGATGAAGCTTAACATTCTTCTTACTCCCCACTCTGACATTACTTAGCCTTTGTAGTTCTTCTTCTGAGACTAAATAAAAATTTGGCAGCTGGGGTAGTAGCTCATTCATACAATGGTAGTTAGTATGTGCAACACTCTGGGTTTCATTACTCGCACCAAAAAAAAAAAAATCTATTTTTTTCAACTAGCTTTCAGTCCATTTTAACGAATAGGTAATCTTATGAAACATTCGTGAATTAAATTGAAACCTTAGAAAATTATACAAATTATAGGCTAAAAGATAATCTTTCCGTCCCTTGAACATTTAGGAAATGCAACAGAAATCTCCACGAGAAGATGGTAATTACCTTTAATATGTAAGTGTGTGTTGTAAATTCCTGAGGGGAATATAGTTAAAAGTTCTAGATCTAGGCCACTAAGGGAGAATATAAAATCGATGGCTTTTCTTCATAAACCATTTAGGATGCTGGGATTGGCAAAAGAAGGAAAGGGAGAAAATTGGAGAGGAATACTGACTAGTAGGGAACGGAAAAAAGAGAGAAAAAAACAAGGGTTTAGCAATATACAGGAGCATAGTGGATAAACTAAAAAGGAAAGTTGCTACAAAGACTTTTGACCTGAAGTCAGAATCAAATCTACAGGAAATAGTTCACCCTTGGGATGGAGAGTAAGGATAGGCTGAATTAATTTTAAATAGTATAACAGTGAGATTTAAAATCTAGATATGTGGACCTCACACTCAAGTGCAATTAGGGACTAATAAAGCTGAGAGTATTAGACAATAGTTTTCAAGTAGTATGACCTGTGGGGAACACAGAGTGCAGAACTAAGTGTATGCCCACCTAAAAACATTCAAAAATCAACTTAAATTCTCATGCCTCTCCCCCAATTTTAACCAGTCAACTCCAAACAATTCTGCTGTCAGAGTTTGAGCCATGATCCTCCAGTTTGTACCCCCATGACTGCTTTAAATTCTAAAGGAAGAAGGTGACCATGTCAAAAAAAAGATAACAGAAAACACCCAGTGCACTTGAAATCTACAGCAATCCAATGGGTTGCTTAGTCTACATTTGGGATTCATCCAAATTCATTAGCCAAATTTAATTCAACAGAGCAGTAAATATTTATTAATTCTTCCTAGGTACGAAGTACTGACCTAGGAATTGAAGGTTATAGGACAGGAAAAGTCACTCTCTCTGTACTTTAGTATTTAGTTCTCAGTTCAGGGACTACTAAGTTTAATGAATGGGCAGTCGCACAGGGCAAAAAATAAACTTTTTCCTCTGCTCAGCAGAAAACTAGTCTCTCATGCTGTCCATGAGTTGAATCTTGCCTCTATGTGCCTGTAGCTTTAAATCTATCATAGTCCTCTACCATCCTGTTTTCTAAAATTAGCTCTTGTCTACCTACATAAAAATTATTCACTATTTCCTTAGTGGTAAGAAAAATAATTTGTGTTTGAATTCCATTGCCTACCCAAGTCTCAATAAAAATGCTCAACAAACGACCTCTGCACCTGACTCTGGTGATTTTAAAATTTATCCCTCCTGCTGCTGGAGATTGAACCCAGTGCCCAGGATTCCCTTTCAGGCTCTTGTCCTTTTCAGAGTTGGACAAGACAAGCAAAAAACATACAGGTTTTACATGTATTTAAGGTATTAAAAATAAGACTAGAAGAGGGGAGAGTGCTCTGAAGAAAAGAAATGCTCTGCAGAGTAAGTGCCAGCCAGCTAAAATCTGAAAAGAAGCAGACCCTGCACAAGGCAGGGCAGGATAGTGAAAAGGCTCATAGCAGCAACGAGCCCAATGGCTACGGGCTTTTATATCCCCATTCTGCCGTCAGCTTTAGGTCGTAGTATCAAAAACTGGCTGGACCTTGCGCCAGAAGAATTGAAAATGACGATCTCTGACTGGTAGCAGATGCAGGCTGGGAGGCTGTTCTGAGCATGCGTCTTGGGCACGAGTGGCAGCTTGGGCCCACTCGCACAGCTGGTCCGCCACGCACGGCCGCGCACGCTAATCTCTTGCCTCAATGCTGCCTGTGAGTTAAAGGTTGTCTCCATGTGCCTTTAGCTTTAAATCTATCACAGCCCTTTAATGTCCTGTATTCTAAAATTGGCTCGTTTACCTACATAAAAATTCTCAAATCTCAATAAAAATGCTCAATAAATAATCATTGACCTTGACTCGGGTGGTTTAAACATATATCCTTTTTGTTTTTTCAATTCTGAGATCGAACCCAGGGCCTTGCACACGACAGGCAAACATTCTACCACTGTGCTACACCCCTAGCCCAATGTCTACAATTACTTTTACACTACTCCCTTTCATTCCCCTATCATTGAGTGTGGTATGAATTAAGTGACTCTCTTGTAATGAAAGGTCTGGCAGAAATGATGATTCCCATCATAAGGTCTTTGTAAAAGGCATTACATTTTCCACTTGCTTTCTCTTGGATAACAGTCTCTGGAGGACTCCATCTGCTTTGTCATGAAGAAATTCATGTAGTCAAATGGAGAAGTTCACATAGAAACTGAAGCTTTGCTGTGGCCATAAGAGTGTGTCGTCTTGGAAATTAATCTTCAAGCCTCAGTAAAGTCTTCAGGTAGCTGCAGCCTTCCTGACATCTAGACTGCAACCTCCAGAGCTTGGACAAACCAGCCAAATCACTCCTAAAATCTAGACCCACAAAAGATGTGTAACAAAAATCGCTAAGTTTTAGAGTAATTTGTTTAGCAACAATAAGTAAATCATTCACTTACTGGAACTGATATACAACAATATTGTTATGTCAATTTTAAAGCCAGCTGTTTCTTTCTCTCTTTCACTTTGCTCTTTCCCTTCCTCTATCTCTCATTTTTTTTTTTTGCCACTTCCAAACACTACCAAATCTCTTTTATTCTGCTTGTTAAAAAGTCCTTAGTGGTACACTGAAAAGTACTTTATCCTCACTTGGTTCAAGAAAGAGATTTCCTAGAGGCAAATTTTTATCTTGTTTCCAGTGTGACATTTTGGGAAAGACATTTTGAGTTATCCAGACCTCTCATCATTTTCATAGATATCCAATTACTTATGCATTTTTTGACCAAGTTGATTTTAAATATAAGCAGCTGTATTGGTTTGGAAAATGAATGAAAATAATCATAAGATCAGGTATGAGGAGTCTATGCAGATAAAGCCATAAACAAAAGTATTTCCTAACTTGTAACCAGAGGAAGCACTTGAGCTTTAGTGACAAGTGGAGTACAGAATACCTTAGAATAAGCAGGGGTGGCATTGTGGGGAAGTGTTAGAATGATACAGATGCTACCTTAGATGTTAGTGTCATTCTATAGTCTTTTCACTGATCAGCTATATTTCCCAGCAACTTCAGAATAGAGGCCCAGAGACAATACATCCTTGTTTCACAGAACATTCTTTCACTGAGAGATCCTGGCAGAGTCTGGTACAGAGAGGAGGGTGAGTTTCTTTTGCCTCCCGAGACACTATCAGAAACTGTACACACTTTGTGCATAGACTTTACTTCCCCTTCCCTAGGGATGTTGAAAGGCAATGAATAAATAAAGAACGGCTCTGAGCAGCCAACATAAGTAAACAAAGAGGAAATGCCAGAATTTAATTTATTAGCAAAAATCTTAAACAGAAAAGAACACATAGGACCACCCGAGGAAAATCCCTTTTTAATTTCTCCTGATCTATGTATTGCAGATTAGGAAAACGGCTTTAGATATTTGATGCTTTTTTGCTGAAAAACTACTCCCACTAGTGAGACTGGCTTATTTCCTGCCTGGTGTAAACACAGAATTTGCTACACTACACCTAATCCTCTGGTTCTTAACTAAATCAAATTAAATGGAGTTTTTAACACTTATCTCATTATATTGCTAAGGATAAAGTGAAATAATTTACATTTAGCTTGAAAACATAAAAAATGCTTAAATAACTGGAAGCTAAAAGGCTGGAGTTTGCTATATTTGACCAAGTCAACGTGTTACAATTGTAGCCCCTGGAAAATATAATAGTCCCCCTAATCCACAGAGTTTCTTCCCCCAGCTCAGAGAGACTACACTCCTAAAACTTTTATTATGTGTATTGTTATACTTGTTCTTTGGAACTATTATTTATTATTGCTGATTTTAGCTGGCCTAATTTATAAATTAACCTTTATTATAGATATGTCTGTATAAAAGATATAAGATATATATAGGGTTCAGTGTTATACCTGGATTCAGGTTTTGGAACGTATCACTTAAAGGAGGACTACTGTACTTTAAAATCCTAAGGCCAGTATTATGGTTTGTGTCTAGATGTCCCCCCAAAGCCTCATGTGGTAAGAGGTAGCTGGATCTAGATACTAAATAGTCCACTGATTGGTTTGGCATGGTTCTGCTGGGATCAAGGATGTGACACAGATTAAGGGTATTAGGATTAAGGGTGGGAGTACTGCCCACCCTAAAGCCAGGTAGCCTGGATAAAATATAAAATACAGGAAGAAGCTGGTTCCCACCCCTTTGCTTGCATTTCTTGCCTACCTTGCTGACTTCTGCCTGTCTGCCATGCCACCCTGCCTCGGACCCAGCTGGCTGTGGACTGAAACCTCTACAAACTGTGAGCCAAATAAACCTGTCTTCCCCTAACTTTGGGTGTCGGGTATTTTGTCCTAGCAACGAGAGAAAACCTAACTAACACACGCAGTTACCTCTGAACGCAACTTATTTGGAAATAATGTCTTTGCAGATACACTCAAATTAGGATGAGCTCACCAGGGTGGACCCTTAATGCAGTATCACTAGTGTCCTTATAAGAGAAGATAGCCATGTGAAGACACAGAGAGAACGCTATGTAAAAGAGGGAGGCCAGGACTGGAGCAATGCATCCACGAGTCAAAGAATGCCAAGGACTGCACCAGAAGCAAGATCAGAGGCATGGAACAGATTCTCTCAGAGTCCTAAAAAGAAACTACCCTAATTGTGCCAACACCTTGATTTCAAACTACTAGCTTCAAAAAAAACCCAAAAAAACAAAAAACAAAAAACAAAACAAAACTCCTAGTCTCTGGATTGTGAGAGAATAGACTTCTGCTGTTTTAAGCCACCCAAACTTGAATTTTGTAATGTCAGCCCTAAGGAAATAATATAAGAAGATATGAGTGAAAGAGGATTACTCTGAAGGTAGGTGCAGGAATCACTGAAAGTAGAGAAGTGAGACTGAAAAGAGAAGGTTACTAATACAGTGTGATGATGAGTAGGCTGTCTCGGCAGGTGAGGTCCAATCCTTTTGTGAACCTTGGGAGAGAATGTGGAAGATGCCTCAGAGTTGTCCTGTGTCTGAGGAGTAATGACATTGGTATAATTATTGGTATAAATATTCATGTATTAGTTTTTTATGCTTGCTGTAAAAAATTATCACAAATGTGGTGGCATAAAAAACAGGAGTTTATTATCTCACAGTTTTAGAAACTAGAAGTCTGAAATCAGTATCACTGAGCCTCTCCAGAGGAGAATTTGTCCCTTACTTCCTTTCCCTTCTTGTGGCTGCAGGCATTCCTTCACTTGCAGGGATCAGTCTGTGTCTTTGTGGTCACACTGCCTTCTTCTGCTTGCCTATATCTTACAAGGTCACAAGTGATTGCATTTATAAGAGACGTGTCCTATGTCTTATAAGGACATATGCAATTGTTCACCCAGATAATCTCCCTATCTCAAGATTCTTATCTTAATTACACTCTTGTCCATGTATGGAAATACTCGTAGGTTTCTGTATCTTTGGCAAATATTTTTTCAACCTACCACATTTGGTATATGTGTCCTTCAATATCTATTTGTCGTTGATTGAAAGCTGTTCCCAGTAGTAGAAACTTTGGCACTCCTGGTCTGTTATGCAGGAATCCAGAAAAAGTTCTTAAGCAAAAATTTACAAGTTGGCAGAGAATGGTTTTGGTGTGTATAGAATGGGAAATACTAAGGGGCTGAAGATGGGACACCAACAGCATTTGTTACATCATTACTTTTATTATTTGTGAAGCTTTTGTTAAATAATTTTAACTCAATAATTAACTACAATTACTGTTATTAGCTATTTCTTTTTGGGAGGGTGCTGGGGCTTAAACTCAAGGCCTTGTGCTTGCTAGGCAACCACTCTAACCACTGAGCTAAATCCCCAATCTCCCTGTTATCAGCTATTTCAAATTAATTTCTTTTTATTTTTATTAGTACATGTTTGCAGTATACAAAGTTTACATTCCTTGTGTGAAGTTGGTGCATGTACATAACACATATTAATTTCCCTATTCATTCCATTTCCCTTCCCTCTCTCCCCCCCTCCATATTTTGATCCCCTTCCCATTTTTCAGAAAACTCTATCTCCCTACTTCCTATTATCTATCTTTTATTTTGCTCTTTATATTTTGCGTTTCTCATATAAGAGAAACCATGTGGTATTTAAGCTGGTATGTCTGATTTATTTCACTTAACATTATGGTCTCAAGATGTATCTGTTTTTCTACAAATGACTCAAATTTTTCTTCTTTATGGCTGAGTAGTTCTCCATTGTGTGTACATACCACATTTTCTTTGTCCATTCATCTGTTGATGGGCATATAGGCCACTTCCAAGATTTAGCTTTTATGGATTGTGCTGCTATAAACATGGGCATGCATGTGTCACTGTATGTTAGATGATGTCTTTAATCTTTTCAGGAAGATACCTAGGAAGGGAATAGAGGAAGCAACTGGAATTTCAATTTTTAATTTTTTGAGGAACTAAACAATCCATACTGTTTTCCATAGTGGTTGTACTAGTTTACATTTTCATCAGCAATGTAGAAGTGTTCCTTTTTCCCTGTAGCCTTGACAGCATTTGCTATTATTTGATTTCTTGATGATGGGCATTCTTTCTGGGGTAAGATGGGATCTCAGTGTTGTTTTAATTTGCATTTCTCCAGTGGCCAGAGACATTGACCATCATTCCTACATGATTTCCTTGATGCAATTATTGGTCATTTGTACTTCCTTGGTGAAGTGTCTATTCATTTCACTTGCCCATTTTTTTATTAGGTCTTTTATTTTAAGTGACCTAATTTTTAAATGTTTTATATATTCTAGATATTAGTCCTGTGACGAATAGCTGGCAAAATTGTTTTCTCATCCTTGAGTTTGTCTTCTCATTCTGTTGGTTATTTCTTTTCCTGTGCAGAAGTTTTTTAATTTGATATGATCCCATTTGTTGACTTTTGGTACTATTTTTTGTGGGACCAGGATTTTTGCCTACACCTATGACTTTAAGAGTTTGACCTATTTTGTCTTCCAGCAGGTTGTTTCTGTTTTGAATATTTAGATCTTTTATCCATTTTCATTTTTGTTTAGTACATGGTGAGAGACATGGGTGTAGATTCAAACTTCTGCATATGGATAGCCAGTTTACCCAATACCATTTATTAAAGATGCTATCTTTCCTCCAAGTATGTTTTTGGCCCCTTTGTGAGAGACCAAACAGTTGAATGTGCTTGAGGTTGTTTTTATATCCTCTATTCTGTTCCACTGATCCAAATGTCTATTTTGGTGCAAGTACCATGCTGGGGGGTTTTTTGTTTGTTCTTTTTTATCACTGTAGTTTTGCAATATAACTTCAAGTCTGGGATTTTGATGACTCCCACTTTGCTCTGGTTATCCAGGATTGCTTTTGCTATTCTGGGTCTCTTCTGTTTCTACATGAATTTTAAGATTGCTTTCCCAAGTTCTGCAAAGAATGCTGTATGTTCATTAGGATTGCCTTAAGTCTGCATACAAATTTAGGAATTATGAGCATTTCACTCTATTTATTGTGCCTGTCTAGCAACAGGGGCTACCTTTCCATTTTCTGATACTCTCTTCAGCTTCTTTTCCAGACTACTATAGTCTTCATTGTAGAGGTCTTTTCCTTCCTTAGCTACACTAATCCCTAAGTATTTAATTTTTCTTAGTGTTCTTGAGAGTGGTATTTTTCTGTAATCTCTTTCTGGGTGGGCTCGTTATTAGTGTACTAATACTGTTTTTCTGTGTGTGCTAATTTTGTATCTTGTTATATTACTGATTTTGGTTCTTAATTCCAGGAGTCTTTTGCTAACTTTGGGATCTTCTCTGTAGAGGATCATGTCATCTGCAAATAATAGTAATTTGACTTCTTCCTTTCCTATACATATCCTTTTATTTCTTTTTCTTGCCTAATTGTTCTTGCCAATGTTTCAAGTAGAGTAAAATTTTGGATCATGACTAACTTGTTCTGCAAGTGTTCCACAAGAAAAGCAAACATTCCTAATACATTTTAACTTGATAAACAAGCAATGTCTTGCAATATGAGTAGTACTTGATACCAAATGTCACATGATCACAACTGAGCCAAGGTTCTTCTCCCCCCTATGGAGGAGATCTTATCTGCAGTGGAGGAGGAGAAAAAGGTGGAGGAATCCCTCACTTCAAATGACATTAGGAAAATGTGTAAAATGTGGGAAACAGTGCAAAATTTTGTAGAAAAGCACCACCCAAATAAGGCTGTAGCAGGGTGAGCAACAATCTGTTTAACAACAATCCAATGTCACCTTTCCATGAAATGCTTGAAAGGAGGCAAAAGCCAGTGTCATTGGATAAGTTCCTTGTTAAAGTTGCATGAAAAGAAATAAATTCCACCGAGCCAATAGATAGCAGTGATTCCACTAGTGACAGTGAAAGTCATCCTACACAATAACACTCCTCTCTCTTGTCTCCCTCATACCAGCTCATGAAGGTTTTCAAAGATAAGTGCAGGTTAATTTATTTATTTTTCTTAATATTTTACATTTTCTTTATTTTTTTGTATTATATTACAGTACTATAATTATTTTTATATGAATATTTTTGAGTTGTGTAATGAATCATCTGAGTTTCCATTATTTCTTTCTTACTTTTTTTTTTTGAGACAGGGTCTGGCTATGCAGAAGGCTGGCCTTGAACTCACTATGTAGCCCAGGCTGGCCTCGAACTTGCAGCTATCCTCCTGCCTCAGCCTCCTGAGTGCTGGTCCATTATTTCTTACGGGGAAATTTGCTTTGATATACAAGTGCTTTGGATTACAAACATGTTTCTGGAATGAATTATGCTCACAAACCAAGATTTTACTATACTATGTTCAACAGAAGTGATGATAGTGGACCTCTTTGTCTTGTTCCTGATTTTAGAGGGAACGCTTTCGGGTTTTCCCATTTAATATGATGGTGGCAGTAAATTTATCATACACGGGTTTTATTGGATTAAGGTAAGGTCCTTGTATAATTTTCTTCAGTGTTTTTGTCATGAATGGATGTTGGATTTTGTCAAAGGCCTTTTCTGCATCTATTGTGATGATCACATGATTTTTTTTTTGTTTGGTCCTTGCTTCTGTTTATATAGTGTATTATATTATTGGTTGAGTGTTAAACCATCTTTGGATCTCTGAGATGAAGCCTACGTGGTTGCAGTATATGATGTTTTTGATGATTTGTTGCATTGTTTGCCAGTATCTTGTTGAGAACTTTTGGATCTATATTTATTAAAGAGATTGGTATATGGTTCTCTTTTTTGGTTGGATCCTTGCCTGATTTTGGAGTCAATGTAATGGTAGCTTTCAAAAATGACTTTGGGGCTGGGGATTTAGCTCAGTGATTAGAGTGCTTGCCTGGCAAGCACAAGGGCCTGAGTTCGATCCCCAGCTCCGGAAAAAAAAAAAATGACTTTGGAAGCACTTGTTCTTTTTCAATTTCATTAAAGAGTGTGAGGAGTATCAGCATTAGCTCTTCCCTGAAGTTTTTAGAGTTCAGCTATGAATTCATCAGGACCTGGGCTTGTTTTAGTTGGTTGGGGTTTTGTTTTTTTAATTACTGCTTCAATTTCATTGCCTGTTAATGGATTATTCCGGATTTTTAAATCTTCTTGGTTCAGTTTTGGTAAATCATATGTAACTAGGAATCTACCATTTCTTCTGAATTTTCCAATTTATTGGTATATGGGTTTGTGAAGTAGTTGTTAATCATCCTTTTTATTTTTGTAGTGTCTGTTGTCATTTCACCTTTTTCACTTCTAAATGTATTGATTTGGGTCCTCTTTCTCTCTCTTTTTCTTTCTCTCTTGCTCTGTGCACATTAGATTGGCTAAGGGCTTGTCTGTTTTGTTTATTCTCATGAAGAAACAAACTTTGATTTATTTTTTTTTTTTGGTCTCAGTTTCATTGATTTCTGATTTTTATAATTTCTTCCCTATACTAGATTTGGGTTTGGATTGTTCTTGTTTTTCTAGGACCTTGAGGTCCATCATTAGGTTATTTATTTGGGCTCACTTATGTTTATGATGTGGGCATTTATAACTATAGACTTCCCTCATAGGACTGCTTTAATTTTGTCCCATAAATTCTGGTATATCTTAATGGCATTATCATTTAGTTTTAGAAACTTTTATTTCTTCCTTGATTTCCTCTGTAACTCACTGGTTAAGAGTAACTCATAGTTTCCATGCATTTGCATAATATATGTTTTCTTTCGTCACTGATTTCTAGTCTCATTACTCTATGATAATATGCATGGTATATGATAATATGCATGGTATAATTTCAATTTTTTTACATTCACTTAAATTTGCTTTATTGGTTAGTGTGTGGCATATTTTAGAGAAAGTTACACGTGCTCCTGAAAATAATTTGTATTCTTTGTTGTTGGATGGAATGCTCTATAGATGTCTATCTTAATGGCTATCTCTCTATCCATTTGTTCAAATTTTTTTTTCAATTTTGATATTTCTTTACTGATATTTTTGTCTAGTTGATCTATTTTTGATAGCAGGTTATTGAGGTCCCCCACTGTAATTGTTTTTATGTTTATCTGGTATTTAATGTTCAGCACTACTTCTTTTATGAAGTTGGGTGTTTTCCATTGTTCAGTGTATGTATGTTAATAATTGTTATCTTTCCCTTTTGGATTATCCCATTAACTAATATGTAGTAAGTTTATTTGCCTCTTTTGATCAGTTTGGGCTTGAACTCCACTTTGTCTGAATATAGGATAGTTTACACAACATTCTGTTTTGTGGGGAACATAGATTTCAATTCTTTGCTTTTTTTATTTGTTTGTTTTAAAACAGGTTCTTGCTACATTGTTCAGGCTGGTCTTGAACTCACTACGTAGCCCAGGCTAACCTAAAACTCATAGCAATCCTGGTTGAACCTCTTGAGTCCTGAGATTACAGGCATGAAACACCATACCTAGCAATTCTTCGATTTTTAGTCTATGAGGTTTTTTTTGGGGGGGGGGCTGGTAAATGTATTTCTTTTATGGAGCACAGAGTTGGATTTTGTTGCTTGATCCATTTTTCCAGTCTGTGTCTTTTGTTTAGGGAATTAAGACCATTCTTGTTGCAAGTTGTTACTGATAGGCATTGTCTTATTCTTGTCATTGCCTTACTTTCCTGTTGCTAATTCCCTAGCTTTCCCTTCTACTTAACTGCTCACCTACCTGGTGTATTCATTCTATTACACCTTTTGTCACTTTTAGCTTCATTGTCTCCTTCTAGGGCAGCAGGGGTGAACCTACAGCACTCGTGCCACAGTGGGTTGTTTGTATCATTGAAAGCTCTAAAAGATTCACCGTCACTGTTCTAGGGTATCCTTGAGACCTCTTTGGAGTGCTGGTATGGTGATCATAAATTTCTTCAGGTGCTCTTTATCATGAGACTATCTTATTTATCCATTAATTTTGAAAGATAGATTTGTAGGATATATCAATCTGGGTTGGAAAGTGTTTTCTTTTAGAGGCTGAAAAACACTTTACTCCAAGCTCTCCTGGCCTTTAAGTTTTGTGTTAAGTCTGCTATAATTTGAATGGGTTTACTTTTATAAATGTTCTTTCCTTTTTTCTAATGGCTTCTAAGATTCTGTTCTTGAGTTGGACTTCAGGGATTTTGACTATGATGCATTGTGGAGAGGTTCTTCTCTTACTGTGGCTATTTGGGGTTCTATATGCCTCGTTTATCTAAACATTAAATTCTTTTTCCTTAATTAGAAAGTTTTCTGCTAATATTTAAGTAAACACTTTTTTAATACCACTTATGCCATCTTCTGATTTTTCTATAATTCCAGTTAATCTTAGATTAGTCTTCTTTGCTTCATCTACAGTTATTGTACCTGTTTTTCATGTTCTCTTTTTGTTTGTAGGCCTTTCTCATTAGTTGGTCACCAACAACAGCCCTGACTTCTAGTTCTGACACTCTGTCTTCACATTGGTCACTTCAACTGCCCATACTTTTGAAAGAATTTTTAATCACCTGAATTTCTATTTGGAGCCTTTTTATGTACTGTAATTCTTTTTCATACTTGTCAGTCATGTTTTGCACTGTTTTGTTTAGTTCTGCCAGCATTTTATTAGTGTTTTCTGTAGATTCATTGATTGTTTTATGTGGCCCAACATCTGTTTACTTACATTTTCTGTGAACTTGCCAAATGCCTTATTGATCCGTTTTGTTACTTCCTCTGATATCAAATAATTTAGGTGTGTGGGTTTTGGTTTTCTCCTCTTTAATGCCACATGGATCAGCTTTGTGGGAGTTGAAGTTTTTAGAGGCACGCTGTTGTCTTCTATGTTTCTATTTGTGTGTGTGTGTGTGTGTGTGTATTGAGAGTTGCAGGTTGATAGTAATGGAAAGCTTTGCTTCTAGTACAGACCCTTCTTTAGGTAATGTCTACTTTTCAGAGGTGTCCTTTAGGTGTGGCTAACTATTGACCTTTGTTTCTGTCCTAGGATCCAACTACATCCATTTACTTGGGATGGAAGGCTGCAACATATTTGACCCAGTACCCGGTTCTCCTAAAATAGACCACAGTATTGTTAATGACTCCATCGAAATCCAGATATTGGCATTGCATGAAAACTTACTAATAGCAACAGCCATGTCATCTTGGATATAGTAATAAGATCAGCAAAAATTATAGCATCAAATACAAACAGAATTTGACAAATCCTAAGGATGAATAATAGACCACTCTTAAACATAGAAAAGATAGCTATAATTATAGTATGGACATTAAGAAAAACCAAATAATGACCCACTATTGACCTACAGTAAATATCTTCTAAGTGGAACAACGTTACCTCTACTACCAGTAGAACAGTATTGAACAGCAATAACATAAAGTTAACTATCTAGAGAGTCATAAAGCTTAGGATATATAACATTGAAGATAGAGAGGGTGGGGAATCAGAATGAAAAAAGCAAAATTTAAAAAAAATAATCACTGGGAAGAAGGAAAGAAAAGTGAGATGGGGGTCCTACTGAGAAATGAAAGGAAATTAATAGTGTTAGAAGACAGTCAAAGGAAAGAATGAACAAGAAAAAGAAGAAAAAAGATAAACAGAGCAAAATATGGGAAATAAAAGATAAGACAGAAGAGAAAAGGAGTTGAAAGTAGAAAAGAGAAAAGGAATGAAAAGAAAATTAGTGAGAAAAAATTTCCAATCCCAAAAAAACCCAATAAAGGAAAAAAAATAATACAAAATAGAAAAATCAAGAAGAAATCAAATCAAAGAAACAAATTCCTATGTTTTTTTCAATGAACTTTTTTTCCCCAAGATCTGCAGCATTGGAATTCAGCCAGTTGTGATTTTCTCCACCTAGTTTTAGGGCCTATGGGTTTCTAAGGTGTCTTCTCTGCACCAGAGGCCCCTTCGTCTGTTCTCCCCAGACTGGGGTTATCATCCAAGTCATATAGTGTCCTTGCTCCCTTTGGCAGGTGGGAAACATGACTAGCTTTCTGGACTCAACTGGATTTAGACCACAAGGCAGGGTTTCTAGGGGACTGTTGGACTTAATGTAGATAGTTGTGGGGTCTAGTTGCTCCCTTCTCTCCCTGGGCATTGGCCTTATCCAAAAGTAAGTTGGTTGGTTAGCTCTTGCCTTTGTCGCCCCATGCCAAAGGGAAGTAAAATGCAGAACTGGCTTGAAATTTGTGGACTGTTGCACTCTCGTTTGGGAGGGAAAGGGGACATACACCATACACGGCATGGGCCTGCTTACTGGTATCAGGCAACTTAATCTCTTGGTGGATCAAAATAGACATTATTTACATTACTTGTGTAACCTTACTAAGAACATGCTATCTCATCTATTTGAACTTTGTCATTTCTACAGGTTCCTTTTAAGTATACATTACTCTATCCTTTTCTCTAAAGCAGCTTTTCTTTATGTTTTAATACCTATAGATCTCTTCTGTTATTCTCTATTTGGTTATGCATAATTATCTTTCTTAACTATATAATATTTTTCTCAGCTATATTTTAACATTGTTAAAGGTAGAGGCCATGACATTTATACCTTCAAATTCCTGATGTTGGAATTTTGAAGATTTACATTAATAATATCATACCATTGAACAATTTTTCATAGGAAAAATAAAATATCTACTTTGAGCCTATTTATGGGCTTTTAGTTTCTACATGCTGTTCAGTTACTGGAAGGAAAACTAAAGGCATGATCACATAGGAACAGATATATTAGAATGAAATCCAATTCCAATCAAATAATCAGATATGGATATATTGTCCATATCTCTACATTTCTGTGAGGATAGTTCTCAAGTTGCATGATGCCATGATCATGAAAAACTCATATTTTAAGATATCACAAATGAAATCATCTCTACCTATTAATAGCTGCTGATTTCTATTCAGTTCATTGGCAGCCATGCAACTGAGTTCTAGATCCCTAATAACAGGCTCCAAATTAATAAGTAGATTCTTTTTATAAATCAGTGAGTGAAAGATTTAGGATTCTATAAGACTAACACCTCCAAATTATTTTTTATTAAAGTGCTTTGATTTGGTATGCAAGGGAATTTTAAATCACAGTGAAATGGTATCCATAGAGATGGTGGGATTTCTTTCCTCAACTACTGTACTTTGCCAAAGATACAACCAGAGATTCTAGACTCCTCCCCTCTCCCAAATTTTAGGAAGGGAAACAGAAAGAGGGTTGAGCAAAGTCAAGCACTTTGAACAAAGGGAGGATTGTATATTGCATGGCTCTATGGGTTACTACTCTCAATGATTTGTAGTGACAGTAATTGTTATGTTTTTTGTTTTTGACTATTAAGTGTCCGAGATAACTGACAAAGATGACACTTTTATTTTCTAATTTGGAATACTGAGAGATGGACTTCTTTGATCACCATATTGATATTCTAAAGAGGCAAACATTCAAATAGTCCCCTGTTATAAATTACATAAATTATCTTGTGGACTGGAATACTAGAGTCCATTTGTACTGTACCAATTTAGTAGCTGTTTTAAAATGTTTGTTTATAAAAGAAGGAGAAGGAAGAGGAGGAAGTGGAGGAGGAGGAAGAGGAGGAGAAGGGGGAGGAGAAAGAGGATAAAAATAAGAGGAGGAGGTGAAGGAGAAAGAGGAAGAAATATGGTGAATGGCCATGAAAGCCCTGGCTTGTTTTCTGGAGTGTTGGAATTCTGTTCTCTGTATATCTGAATGAAATAGGGAATTTTTGTAGACTTGCAAAGGAAAAAGTAGTTTAATTTTGAATATGGTGATTTGAAGTCTCATGATTTCTATGTGGAGATGTCCAAAAGGCAGGGGGCTATAAGTCTGTAGCTTGGAGGAGAAGTGTGGGCTGAACAAAAGACTTTGGAATGGGTAGATGGATGAGAACATTCTGGAAGAGCAAATAGAAGAAGAAGAGAAGTAGAAAAGTGGGCCAACTCTGAGAATCTTCTACATTGAAGAGGCATGAAGACAAAGGAATAGAAGGAGAAGAAACTTGGGAAGAGGGTGTTAGGAAGGCTAAGGAATTAACATTCTAATGTAACAAAGGATACATATATAGTATGAAATGCAACAGACAGATCCACTGAAGTTAAAAAAGAGAAATGTAATTTAAGGTACACTTAGAAGACTCCTATGATTTGGCCTTAATGAGATTAGTTTCAATGTAATGTTATGGGCAGAGTCAGATGGGTTCTTAACAGACCTCTCAAAAAAGTATGTCTGAATACGTCCTTGGATAGCCCAGTGACCCAATAACCCCAAGTCTAGAAAAGTTCTGAAGGATCCATGAGGATGGGAAGCACAAATTGGGCCTAACAGTGGATTGAGTGGGAGATGACAGAAAGCTGGCAACAACAGAATTAAGAAGTCAGTAAGATTACGTTAGTAGGAATTATATAACCTTCCATTTTTAAATTTGCTTTCAAACAACGGGCTGCTTGAGTTCAAGACAGGAGAGATTTAGCTTGGCAACAAATGCTCAAAAATGGTCTATAGGGGTTGGTGATTTAGCCCAGTGGTTAGAGTGTTTGCCTAGCAAGCACAAGGCCCTGAGTTCGCTCCCCAGCACCACAAAAAAAAAAGTCTATAGATTTTAGTTGATTATAAATTTAAAATGGGCCAAGACTATGACAGATTTCCTCTGAAAAGCTAGCAGAGACTTGGGCTTAGAGAAAAGGAAGTGAAGATGCAGAGAGAGCATTGTTTTTTTCCTGGAAGTAAGGAAGAGCAGGAATAAAAAGTAGCAATGAAAGGTAGATAAGGTTATTTTAAAAATTAAAGATGGAAAGAGATTTGAATATGTTTATAGGCCAAGAGGTAGAATATACTAGGGAAAAGAGGAAAAGAATGAAGAAGAGATAACTATGCAAGAGTCTGAAGAAGCTTGCTGGAGTTGGTTTTGAACTGGAATTACTTAGAAAGTGTAGATGGAAAGCTGAAAGGATGGGAGTGCCTGTAGATACGTTGATAGATCTGGGAAAGAATTCGGACACTTGAGAAGAACATAGGCTCATTTTTCAATTTGTTTGATGAGGTAATACTACAGTGGGACAGGCTCTGCTGTTTCTTTCAGAAGCAGGGTGTGGAAGGAGAGAGTAAGGGGTAAATTGGAAGAAAGGTGGAAAGAAGAATGCATTTAGAAAGGGATTCTTGGTCTCTGAGGGGGGATGCAGAAGTTGGCAGGTTTCTTCTCAGGTAGCATCAAGGGCCCCAGAACCACTGAAGCCTGTGCTGCCTTTTCTCACCTGCTCTGGATTGTGAGGCCAGCTGTACCAGGCATGTGCCCAAGAGTCACATGTTAGCTGGGCATAGTAGCACACACTTGTATGTAATCCCAGCACTCTGGGAGATTGGGACAGGAGGATTCCAAGTTTGAGCCCAGCCTGGGCAATTTAACAACTTAGTGGGATCCCGTTTCAAAATAAAAACAAACACAAACAAACAAAGGCTTGGGATGTAGCTCAGTGCAAAGGCCTTGGGTTTGAACCCTAGTGATGCGGAAAAAAAAAAATCACATGCTTGAAAAAAAATTGCAAATTTAAGATGGAATCCTTAAATTTTTTCGGTGGAGGGTGTAGGTCTTGGAAGACAAATATTTGAAAAACACATTCTTGAAATGCAAAAATCTTCCTGTAAGAATTAATGGCTCTGGCAGAAGCAGATAAGTAGAACTTATCCAAAGTAAAGGTTATAAGATGTTGAAATCCACGCATCTCACAGACACTGTTTTTTATCAGATAACGGTTGAAGTTAAAGGAAATACATTTCAAAATAAAACAGAAAAAATCATACACTTTTGAGTGGCAGAAGGTGATAAGAAATCACCCGTCACTCCACAAACACACCCAGAGTGTCACTGAGAGGGGAGCAACAAACACAAGGAATAAGCTTCTCTATCCTCAAAACCTTACGGAGGAAAAGATTAGGAGAACCAGGAGCTGTAACAGGATGAGATAAGCCATGTGAGGGAAGAAGGGCACAAAATACAGCGAGGTGATGTAAAAAGTCAAGTCCTTTCATTTGAGAGGGGGAGTACGATTTCAAGACTTTCAAAGGAACAGGTTGGGAGCTAAAGAATCAGAGTCAAGGAACCTCTTACGAAATCCACGCGCCGGCTGCCACCCTCCTTTGGCTGGGCCCCTCTCTGGACTCGCGGGTGCCCGTGCGCGCGCACGTCGGGTGCTGCCTCCCAAGGCCGCGAGACTGTCACCGCGAGGGGGCGTGTACCTGACCTGCCTGCGGAAGTCCCGCCTCCACTTCCGTCGCAGTAGGATGGGGTGGGGCTGGAGGTCTCTTCCGGTTCTGGAGGTTTGGCGGATTCGGCACGTGTGTTAGTCCAGGGGGTTCCTGGATTACCCTTACCTTTGGTGAACTTGTTGGGTCGGGACTTCTTTCAGGCGTAAGGATGAAAGCGGTAAGTTTCTTCCGGGATGCAGTTCCTGCGCCTTAAGGACTACTGTAGGTAACGGAGACCCAGCCTGGTTTCTCTTCTCATCCTTGTCCAGGGGGCGGTGGCCTAGATTGGGGTCCCTCCAGGATCTGTGCAAGGTCAGCCTTCAGGTCCTTGCCAGTTTCCTCGCCGCCTACTGTGCGCTCCCACGGCTTCAGGGGGCCGCTTTGGGACAGGCACTGAGTCTTGCACCCACAGAATGTCAGATTTTGAGGGGTTACTACAGACCTCAGGTGAGCTGCAGGCTGTGCCCCTTGAATGAGTGTATGGTTTGAGTTACCGGGCCCGAGACTAGTCCATTTGAAGGATAAGGAGATAGGAAAGCTAGTAATTTGCCCTGATTCTCACTGAAAATTAAGAAATAGTGCTGGGATTTGGATTTGTGAATGACGATCACACGGAATTCAGTTTTGCCTTCCTTAGTTTAGGGGTCTTTGGCAAATGCCATAATCTCTCTGTGCCTTTGCTTCTTCCTCAGAAATGTGAGGCTGTTGGAAGTAATTTGTTGGAGCACTTTGTAAACGATAAAACAGTATATAAATATTAGTCATTATTGTTGAAGACAGCCATTATTTTTGTATAAATGTGTTAATCTGCAGGCGTGAATCTATCCCTGAATAGCCGTTTGCCAAGAGTCAGAGATTCTTAACTTTTTTGAAAACGATGTTAGAACCTTTTGAGGATTCTAGTCACAGATAGAAAAGCCCCAGGTGAAGGGCCTTTGCGCTAAGGTACATCTTCAACCCTTTTCTATTTTTTATTTTGAGAAAGGATCTTGCCAAATTGTGCAGGTGGTCAAATTCATGGTCCTTCGTTTTAGCCTTCCAGAGTGCTGGGATTACCAGCATGCAGCCACTGTGCTTGGTTTTAGCTCTTAATATGTATGATCCATGACTGTGAGGCATTAAAATAGTGGAATTTGGTGAAATTTAAAATCAGTTCTCTTTAGCTTGATTTAAAAACTAAAATAGTTGACATTTCTCACCCTCTGTTGTAGAGAAGAAATAAAAAACAGGTTCCAAGCTTTCGGAAGTTGCTGAAGACTAGTAAAGTCAAACTTCAAAACAAGCTGAAAAATAAGCAATTTAAACAACAAAGCACTCTCAAGAAGTACCGAAAAGAACAGAGGAAACTAAGGCAAGCTGTGAAAGATGCTGTGTCTAAAAATCCCATCCCTTTGGAAGACCCAAAGAAAATACGACCAGGTAATTGTGGGAGCAATCACATGCCATTGAATTATTCTGAAGTGTTCTTTATGAAAATAACTTTGCTTTCTAGTAATCACTCTGGCTGTTCTCAGACCTTCCTAAAAGTAGTAAGGAGAGTAGTCAGTTTGATGGAACATTTCAATGTAGTATTCAGAGCAAGAAATACCAGCGTCTCCTTTTAGTTTGTCTGGAAAACAGATCTAAAGGTGCAATACTTGGAAAGACAAACTTAGGATAGCCATGTGAATAAATGTTGGGCATTTTGCCAGTGCTTTCACTTTCCCTTTCACTGGCACTTAGCTCAGGTAAGAACACTGATTTTTCTCTGGCGCACTCTTCACAGTGTTGCCAAGTTGCATTTCATTTCTAAACTTTTGGCTTTTCTATTATTAACTTCTAAACTAGGAGTAAAATTGAGCTGTAATTATCGGAGTTATTTCATAATACTATCCAAGAACTCCAGCTTCTCAAAACATAAAAGTAATATGACCATTTTGAGTTGCCAGTTCTACAGCTTTACTGGTACTTTCAAGGTGTTCGTATTTGACTTTATCTATTTACTAAATAACCACTCTTAAAGTGTTCGTCTCATTCATTCCTGACACAGTTTGATCCCTTGGCTACTTATTACTGTGCTGTTTGCAAGATCATTAGACTAGAAGTCGGGAAGAGGCTTTTCTCTTAATTTTGTTACTTGTTAGCTATGTGAATTTGGATGGTCACTTAATCTCTAAATACTTTAAGAAATGAATTGGATGAATTAGACACTTTTAGGCTTTTTTTTTTTTTTTTGGTGGTGCCGGGGATTGAATTCAGGCCCTTGTGCTTACAAGGCAAGCACTCTAATCACTGAGCTAAATCCCCAGCCCGAATTAGACACTTTTAAAGAGCTCTTCTGTGTAAGTTTTACAGTTTAAAAGTATGATGTGCTAATAGTTCCATAACAAAAGCAAAAGATTTCTTTATTCTTACAATTCAGCATTTAAGTGAACTCTGTCAGTTTAACAGAAGAAAATAGGGAAAAGATAGTTGCAAGTGCTATTTAATCTGGTATGGGAGGTAGAAGTTTTTTAGCTTATGGTCTGTCTTTTCTCATTAAAGTAGGAAGCTAGGTCGTCTGGGTATGAAGTGGGGATGAGGTTAGAAGTGTGATGATATATGAAAAAGCATTCTGTGGAAGAGTAAAAGTTGACCAAGGAAGCACTGATTACTGGTATGTTTGAGAAATGAAATGCTTATTTAGGGCAGATAGAAGTTGTGATTTTGTGCAGTGTGCATACTAATATTTACCAGTCTTACTGCTCTTGGGAAGAATTTTAAGTTCTATTGGGACCTCACTCAGACTGTCTTTTTTCTAATTGAATCAGCATTTACGAGGTTTCTGGCACTTAATTGGGATTCTTTTTTTTTGTTGTTTTTTGTAAATCGGAAAGAAAAAGAGCAAGCAACCAAGACAGTGAGTAGAAAGGGAAATTAAATGATCCACAGTAGAGTTTGTTAGGTGTGAGTATCTTAGAGATAGAAAGAAAAGTTGTTGAGAATATTGGCATAAAAATGGTTGAAGTTTTACCATCCAGTCACAGTGAGAGAGTGAAAACAGAACACATTGGTAGAAAAAGTGGAGTGGTTGAAGGATTAAGGATCTATATATTTAGTTAATGAAGAAGTGCATTGGAAGTAACTGAGTGAGGGCTAGAAGGATGAAAGGTTGTAGCCAGAGTCAAATGAGGACAAAGGTTTGGGATATGGCCCTTGGAGAGTGTAGCTGAAGTAGAATGGAAACAAAAGTTACTGGAGGTAAAAGAAGCTAAGGACTGAGTCACTGGTTCTCAAGTGCCCTGAGGGACATCTCAGAATATGTAAAAGCATTTATTTTTTGTTGTTGGAATGACCTGGGTGTGTTCTTAGTATCTCATTACCACAAAGAATTACTCTATTGTGTCTAATATTTTAGGCGTACTCCCATTGGAAACACCAGGCTAAGGTTTTGAAAAATTTAAGCTTTTTCTCTTGTAAACATACACATGCAGAGTTCTACTCATCTAAATTTGTGTTTTGTTTCGTGGAGCAGTTAAAAGGTTGGAGAAGGAAGAGGAGGAGGAAGAGGAAGCACTTCCTTTAGATATGATGGATGAAGATGATTTACAGTTAATGAAGGACTTAGGACAAAGAGCATCTTTTCTAACAAGAGATCTTTCGTCTTGGTAATACTTATTTGGATTATCATTCACAAACTTGGTTCTGAATTTCACTTAGGTGACTAGTTCAAGATGTTCACCTCTGATCAGTGTTTTCAAAGAGTAAACTGTTCCTTTGTTTATTTTCTAAGTAAAGGAAGTTTGAATCTGAACAGTGAAGTATAGTGAATGGGGAAGAATGCTGTTCTATGTGAGTAATTCACACAGTCCCGAGTTCTTTATGACCTTACTTAATGCCCAAGTTTGAGCCTACCTCGAACAATGTAGCTACTTAGTGAAACCCTTTCTCAACATAAAAGATCAAAAGAACTAGGGATACAGTTCAGTGCAAAAAAAAAAAATACCAAACGAATAAAAAACCAAAAAGTTATACTCGAATTTTCTGCTTTGCAGGGATAGGGGAGTGCTCCTAAGCCCTGGCTCCTAACTCATTTCAAGGGTAAAATGATATCGTTTTTATTTTATTTTATTTTATTTTATTTTTGGTGCTGGGGATCGAACTCAGGGCCTTGTGCTTGCTAGGCAAGCGCTCTGACCGCTGAGCTAAGTCCCCAGCCCATAAAATGATATCTTTAGGTACCTTTTAACATGTTCATGATGGGGCTGTATTTTGTATGTCTCGATGCCAGGCAACAGTGATTTAATTTTGGTTCTTTCTGCTGGCTTGAACCAGTGGTAGTGCATGCATGACTATCCCATCATTAGTGGCTTGTACTGCTTCTCAGGGGATTTTCAAGTATAGTAATGCAAAGAAAGTTGTTGATTTAGCAGACCAGATGTCATCATATTATAGTTCCTGAAGGAAAACATTAAAATGGTTTGCCAAGCATGGTAGTGCACACATGTAATCCCAGCACTCAGGAGGCTGAGGCAGGATTGCTGTCAGTTGAAGGCTAGCTGTCAGTTGGAGGTCAGCCTGTATTACATAGTGAGACTTTGTTTCAAAAAAAAAAAAAAGTGGGGGAGT